>JACBWV010000626.1:24298856-24398540 GCA_013435795.1 Chlamydomonas sp. ICE-L
CCTGCGGCACACCCCTCCCTGGCCCCCTCCACACCCCACCCCCACCCACACCGCTCCACAAAAAAAACCCATCAAACCTCCCTTCGCCGCCCTCCACACCCCTCACCACACCACCCGTTACCAACCAAAACACCAAACCACAAACCACATTGCAAGGCAGGGCGACAAACACACGCATCAACATCTCCCCAATACTCATACAAGCATGAATACTATCTTAAGCAGAATTACCTGTCCATGGTTAGATAGCCACTACTTGTGCCCTCGCCCGGGTCCCTCCCCTCATACGTAACTTGGCCCCCCCCCACCCCACCCCCCCGCCCACCCGAAAAAGGAGGGGAAAAAACCCCCCCCCCCCACCCCCCGGACCCCCACAACACACCGAGTCCTCCTCTTTACACACCACCAGGGACTATCCCCGCGCGTACACACAACCGGACCACACACCAACATGCTCACACAACGAGCTGTCCAGGTTGGAACAATCTTGCTGGTCCTCTCCCCGACCCTCCCTCCCCCCTCTGACACAGAATCACCACATGCCTCGATACCCCTCCCCCCCCCCCCCCAACCCGACACCTTCCCCTACCAAGAACTTCTCATAAACCAGCTGTCCATGTGGTAAAACAAATGCATTGCTTGGTCCTCCTCCCTCCCCCCCCCCCTCCCCCCCCTCTGACACTACACCAACATGCCCTCTCCCTCCCCCAACCCTCCCCCCCCCCACCCCCCCCAGCCCCCCCCCCCCCTCCCCCCCCATGCCTCCACTTCTCTAGACAAGCTGTCCATGTTGTGAAACAAATGCATTGCTTTAGTCCTCCTCCCCCCCTCCCTAGCCCCCCCTCCTGACACCAACATGCCTCCCCCCCCCACGAAACCCCCCCCCCCCCCCCCACCCCCCCCACCCTCTCCCCCCCCTATCCTACCAAAACGTACTCATAGAACAAGCTGTTCATGTATGTTAACAAGGCATTGCTTGGTCCATCCTCCCCCCATCCCTCCCCCCTCAATGACACAACCAAACATACCTCCTCCCTCCCCCCCACCGCCCCCCCCCCCTCCCCCCCCATTCCTACCAACAATGTTACTCAATAACGAGCTTTCCATTTATTGATAAGCAATTCATGGCTTGGTCACTCCTTTTCCCCCCCCCTTCCGTCCCCCCCACCTCTGACACAACCAACAATGGCCTCTCTCCCACCCCCCCCCCCCGCCCCCTCCACCCCCCCCATTCCTACCAACTGTTTTTTTTTTGTAAACGACTTGATACATCTCATAGAACAGCGTCCAAATTTGTAACAATGATTGCTTGGTCCTCCTCCCCCCCTCCCTCCCCCCCCCATCTGACACAACGCAACATGCCTCTCCCTCCCCCAGCTCCGCCCACCACCACCACCACCACCACCAACACCACCCCATTCCTAACCAAACTTAACTCATAAACAAGCTGCCCATGTTGGAATCGATATCTTGCTTGGTCCTCTTCCTCCCCCCCTCCCTCCCCCCCACTCCGCCTCCCTCCCTTCCCTCACTCCACCGCCCCACCCCTCCCCCCCCCTCCCCCTCCCCCTCGCCATTCGTACCAACAATTCTCACATAATAGCTGGTCCCAGTTGTGACTACACATTCGCTGTCGTTGTCCATCAAACCTCCCTCCTCTCAAAGCGTACGTGCCCCCACCAATAACCGGAAAACCACCCCAAACCACCACCACCACCACCACACACAAGACCCATCTATACGCGCCCCTCACACCACCACACACCACATATCTCAAGAACTATCTGTCCAGTATGGGACAAAATGCATTGCTTGGTCCCTCCTACCCCCCCTCCTCCCCCCGCTGACACGCCCACATGCCTCTCCCTCCCCCCCCCACCCCCCCCCCCCTTCCTACCAGCTTTTACTCATCGAACCAGCTGAATCAAGGTTCACAATTGCATTAGCGTTGAGTCCTAACCATCCCCACCGCAATCCCTACCCCCCCTCTGACACACCAACATGCCTCTTCCTGAAGCCACCAGCCACCACCACCACCAAAACCACCACCACATTCCCGACCAACTACGCATAAGAACAAGCTGCCCATGTGGGGACACGATTCATGCTTGACGTCCTCTCACCTCACCCCTCCCTCCACCCCACCGCCCTGCCCCCCTCCCCTCCCCCTCCCCTCCTCCCCTCCCACACAGCCTCCAGAACCTCCCCCTCCCGCCCCAGTCATCACCAACATTCTCCACATAATGAGCTGTCCATGTTGTGACTAATTCACGCTCTTGGCCTCCCCCTCCTCTCACAATATGTAAACAGCACCCCACACCCCAAGAAAAAACCATGCCCCCCCCCCGAAAAACAAGGCCCCCCCCCCCCACCACCACCAACCATCCACCACAACACAAGAAAGCCATCTATAACCCCCATCAAAACACCACACCACACCAACCTCTCACACAAAATGATATAGTCATGTTTGGACACAATGCAGTGCTTGGTCCTCCTCCCCCCCTCCCTGCCCCCCCCTCTGACCACCAACATGCTCCCCGCCCCCCCCCCCCCCCGCCAGTCCCCTCCCCCCCCCCCCCCCCCCCCCCCCCATTCCTACAAACTTAACGCATAAGAAAAGCTGTCCATGTTTGTAACAATCATTGCTGGTCCCCATACCCCTTCCTCCTCTTATGGTTAACATGCCCTTCCACCACCTCCACACACAACACACCAATCTCCATCTAAAGCTCCACCACCAACCACCCCCACCACCACCCGCCCCACCCACCACCCATTCTACCAACTTAACAACAGAGGGCTGTCATGTTGGGACTCATTCACTGTCTTGTTCCTCCCCTCCCTCCTCTCGTACTGTAACATCCGCCCACCACTCCACCACACACACACAACGACTCGACACACACACACACACACAATCCCTCCTCTAACACACTCAAACCCACCACCAACCCCCCATCCACCCCCCCACACACACACACACACCCCAATACCCCCCCACCACACCTCCGTCCACAAACCCATACCCCCCCCCATACACACACCCCATTCCTACCAACTTACTCACAGAATGAACTAGCCATGTTGGAACTCATTCACTGTTTCGTGGAAGTATTGGACAAGCACTTTGGGCAAGTGTGTGAGCTGGACATCATGAATGAACCTGAAATGGTAGGCCTCCTTAATTGTAGCCACAATGGTACTGGTATAGTGGTATGCATATTGTATGAATAATGTTGCCGGTATGCATATTGTATGAATAATGTTGCCGGTATGCATAATTGTATGAATAATGTTGCCGGTATGCATATTGTATGCATAATGTTGCCGGTATGCATATTGTATGAATAATGTTGCCGGTGTGCATATTGTATGAATAATGTTGCCGGTGTGCATATTGTATGCATAATGTTGCCGGTGTGCATATTGTATGAATAATGTTGCCGTGTGCATAGTTGGATAATGTTGCCGTGTGGTGCTATTTGGTATGCAACAAATGATTGCATGGGGTGGCAAATCTAGTATGCTTAATGTTGCCAAGGAATATGCAATGTTGTTAATAACTAATGATGCCGTGGTGTGCCAATATTTCTGAATTAGTGTGCCGTGTGCATTTGTATGAATAATGTTGCCGTGTGCCTATTGTATGGAATAACTGTTGGCGGTATGCATATTGGTATGAATAATGTTGCGGTAATGCATATAGTTGAAATTGTTGCGGGTTGCGATTGTATATGAATAATGTTGCGGTATGCATATTTATGCATGTGTTTGCGGGGTAATGCATATTGTAATGAATAATAGTTTTCCAGGTATGCATATTGTATGCATAATGTTTGCCGGTACATATGTATGCATAATGTTGCCAGTAGCATATTGTATGAAAATGTTGCCATTATGCATATGGTATCATGGTGGTAATGCCGGTAGTGCATATTGTTAATGCATACTGTTGGCCGGTATGCTATTGTTGGCATAATGTGCCGGTAAGCATATTGTATGCCGAATGTTTCGCGTATGCATATTGGTATGAATAATGTTGCCGGGATGGCATATGTATGCTAAGGTGCCGGTATGCATATTGGTTGCTAATGTTTGCCAAGGGGAGGGGAAGGAAGGCAAAAAGAGAAGGGAAGGGCGGGAGAAGCGAGGATGGGAAAGGGGGTAGTGGCAGGGGAGGAACGGTGGAGGGAGAGGAAAAAGAAGGAGAAGGGGAGGGGGTACGATGGGTTAAGGCATATGTATGATAATTGCCGGTATGCATATTGTATGAATAATGTTGCCGGTATGCATATTGTATGCATAATGTTGCCGGTATGCATATTGTATGAATAATGTTGCCGGTATGCATATTGTATGCATAATGTTGCCGGTATGCATATTGTATGAATAATGTTGCCGGTATGCATATTGTATGAATAATGTTGCCGGTATGCATATTGTATGAATAATGTTGCCGGTATGCATATTGTATGAATAATGTTGCCGGTATGCCAGTTGTATGAAATAATGTTTTTGCCGGTATGCATATTGTATGCACAATGTTGCCGGTATGCATATTGTATGCATAATGTTGCCGGTATGCATATTGTATGCATAATAAGAATCATAATTATATTCACAATTGAATGCATAATTGTATGCAGAATTGTGTGCATACTTGAATGCATAATTGTGTGCATACTTGAATGCATACATAGGTGCATAATTGTATTAATAATTGAATGCATAATTAGGTGCATTCTTTAATGCATAATTAGATGCATACTTTATTGCAGAATTAGGTGCATAATTTAATGCATAATTGTATTCATAATTGAATGCATAATTAGGTGCATACTTAAATGCATAATTAGATGCATACTTTAATGCAGAATTAGGTGCATAATTTAATGCATAATAAGGTGCATAATTGAATGCATAATTAGGTGCATACTTTAATGCAGAATTTAATGCATAATAAGATACATAATTATATTCATAATTTAATGCATAATTAGATGCATAATAAGATGCATACTTGGATCAGGTGGATGACATATGAAAAATATCTGGTACCCCCCAACCCCAACCCCAACCCCCCCAACCCAACCCAGGAAAGTTGGCAGAGTCAAAAGGGGGCGAATTTATATAAAACCTAGCCAGTGAAGTAGAAAATCATCTCTTTTTGTACCCTGCATTTTTTAAACCCCAGAAAATGTTGTGGATTGTTTTCTAACACGATTACAAATGAATCCAATATGCACCCGAGATAACTCAATATTTCAGCTTCCTGGACCATCCTTATAGCTCCTTGCCTTCCTTCAACATCCTTTATAACTGACTTGCCTAGTATTGGCCTGGAAACTGCATGGGCCTGCTGCAAGAAGCCTACCAAAAGGTCTAAATTTAACGGCCATCTGCGCCCAGCATGATTATGACTGCTTCAAGGTGCACTAGCTTGCTTTAGTTTGGGCTGAATAGCCAGCCAGGGGAGCTGCTTAGAAGCTGCTACCTGCAGCTTAAAATAAAAGCTATGTCTCAAATCATCGTATGGGTCCATCAGTGTATGGGTCCATCAGTGTGTGGGTCCATAAATTGCTCTGCTCTGAATACACAACAAGAAGCTATTGTTAGGTTGGTTAGGCCCCTGTCAGGCCTTCAACTTGCTCTGGTCCCCACCATCCACATCAGACAAGAAACTGCAGTCGAGGCTGTCGAGCCTTCAACTCGCATATCACAACGGCCATGTGTGCCAGGGTACTTCCATTGACCAAATTGGCCAGCGCTTTAGCGCACTTGAAAAAAACAAAACTGCGCTTTGTAGTGCAAAAAGCGCAAAAATTGCTTGCTGCGCCCTCAGGGGGTTGCAAAAAACTGCGCGAAACGCGCAGTGGGGCTTAAAAAGGCAGTGCGCCAAGTACCCTGATGTGTGCCACCTTGTAAGCCCCAATTGGGGGTTCTTGGGCCATACCACTGTGCTTTTCCTTGTCAACCTTGAACTCGAATTTTGATCACGCATAAGTGTAGTAACCAACCTTATTAACCAACCTCCAATTCAGGTGCGTTACATAATGGATGAGATGCCCCTCAACAGCTGCATCAAATATTGCAAATAAAATACTAGAAAACGTGTTTTAAATCAATAATGCATACAAATAATAACCAACCTTATTTTCCTACTCAGGTGCATTACATAATGGACGAGATGCTCCTCAACAGATGCATCAAATATTGCAAATAAAATACTAGAAAACGTGTTTTAAATCAATAATGCATACAAATAATAACCAACCTTATTTTCCTACTCAGGTGCATTACATAATGGACGAGATGCTCCTCAACAGATGCATCAAATATTGCAAATAAAATACTAGAAAACGTGTTTTAAATCAATAATGCATACAAATAATAAGTAACCTTAAGCTTCTAGTGCAGGAGCGTTACATAATGAACGCGATGCTCTTCAACAGCTGCATCAAATATTGCAAATATATGCTAGAAAAAAACTTGTTTTTAATCAATAATGCATACAAATAATAACCAACATTGTTTTCCAATTCAGGTGCATTACATAATGGACGAGATGCTACTCAACGGTTGCATCGTGGACACAAACAAGAACAATATTCTTGAACCTGTCAGCCTGTTGTGTACACCCCCCTAGCCCCTGGGGGAGAGAGTGTGTGTGGGGGGGGGGGGGGGGGGGGCTGGCCCTTCCATTTGTCCCTGATCAGATAAGGAATTTCGCAACAGAAACAACAATGGCTGCATCGTGGACACAAACAAGAACAATATTCTTGAACCTGTCAGCCTGTTGTGTACACACACCCTAGCCCCTGGGGGAGGGTGTGTGTGTATGGGGGGGGGGGGGGGGGGGGGTACACCCCCCTAGCCCCTGGAGGAGGGTGTGTGAATGTGTGTGGGGGGGGGGGGGGGCACCCTAGCCTTCTACTTGGCCCTTATCAGATTAGGTATTTCGCAACAAGAACAACAATGGCTGCATCATGGACAAAAACAAGGCCAACATTATTGAACCTGTCAGCCTGTTGTATATACCCCCTAGCCCTTGGGGGAGGGTGCCGGTGAATGGGTGTGTGCGGGTGTGTGAAGACGGGGGGGGGGGGGGGGGGGGGGGGGGGGGGGGGTACACCCTAACCCTGTCAGCCTGTTGTTTACACACACCCTAGCCCTTCCACTCGTCCCTTATTAGATTAGGCATTTCGTTAGCAACATGATTCAACTAGACAGATGTGGATTGGACTGTTACATGGTTTGGGGCGGAGCCCCCCCTTCTGGGTCCAGGGTCACCCCGTTGTCCGTTTGTGCGACCGAAGCTTGACCTTGGTCACATGGCTTTAGCCAGCAATTTGGCTGCTCGCCGTCTTCCGCAGTAAAAAATATTTACCAGGTAAAGTACAGATTCAACTAGATATGAATCCCACTTGCATAGCTTATCATATATTGCCAAAACACTGCATAGGAATCCCTTCCCATGCAGAGCTTTTCTTTTCAGCTTTCTTAGCAGCTTCCAGGCAGCTCCTTGAGCCAGCCACTGGGCTACGCCCATTTATTGTTGTGCCAGGAAGCTGATCATTCTAGGTTCCAGGTCCACTAGGTTGCTTGAACGTTGCCTGGATAGCCAGGCATGGGAGCTGCCTAGAAGCTGCTGCTCATTGCTGGAAAAAAAGCAGAGCTACCATTTGTCCCGTTTCAGATTAGGCATCGTACTTGAACTTGGTTACATGGCTCCAGCCAGCAATTTGGCTGTCCGCCGTCTTAGACGGTAAAAACATATGTACCAGGTGGAATGTAAAAATGAACTAATCACTTTTGTTATTTTCCATTTTTAGAGTGTCACCTCTAATTATGTTCAACCCTAGAAGCCCCTTTCGGTGATATGCATTGGTCTAGTGGTAGACCAAATCACTTTGAGGATGAAGAGTCGGGGGTTCGATTCCCCATTCGGTCGCTCTTGGGCGTTGCAGGTCGTTGTCAACCGCGATGGTAGCTTGTCCAGTTGAGGTAGAAGACCGCTCCCTACCCGCATACGACGGGTTCCCTTATCACCACGCCCCACCAGGCGTTATCATTACCTTTTTCAACCCTAGAGTTAACATGGGAGGTTCACTCTAAGAGCTCTACTCCAACTCCAATAGCTGCACTCCAACTCCACCCATTGGGATTGGAAATCAGGACCAGCCTCGATCCTCCAACATTTGTGGCCCAGGTGCCTGGGGGCAATAGGCCAGACTTTGTGTTCGTAGGCCGACCATTGGTTTTCTTCTTGTGCACTTGCAGCATGTTGACTGCTAAATTATTGAATCCTTGATGAGTTTAAGTAGGGATCGCCTATATATATGCATGGCACAGGGCTGTAACCGTAGCATCTGAGCTTGAGCCGTTATACATTTTTTAAATCGTGGCGCCCGATGCCCAGGTACCCCAGTGCGCGCAGCATTAAATGTCAAGATTATAAGTTGGCAAAAACCGTTTTTGTCAAAAACGGTGTCTCAAAATTGCATGGCAAAAATAACTTGGCAAAAGTGTTTTTTTACACCTGACAAGCTCTCAGAGCATGTCGTAAGCGACACGGAAAATCGCTTTAGCAGTCACCAGCAGGGAGTTTCGGAAGTAGTGGAGAAAGTAGCTACTCCTAGCCGAATAGAGCTACACACATTGAACAACTTTTGCGAAGGGTTCTGGCCACTGCGATGCTGATAACTCTAGTCATGCGCACTCCAACTGAGCAAAAATTGTGGGCGTGGAGGTGGTCGGAATAGTTCAAACGCCTGGACATCTGTCGGACAGACGGATAGATGGAGAGACGGACAGACGGCGGAGAGAGACACGGGGAGAACTTGGGGCTTCAGCCCTGGGACCCCTGGGGGGTCCAGAGGGGGCTAAAGCGAAAAGGTGACTCAAGTTTAGACAAAAAAACAGTCGGCAAAGGGTCGTTTTTGCCAAATTACATTTCCTTGTTACATGTTGAAATTAAACAGCCAGGGAGGGAGGGAGAGAGAGTGAAACATAGAGAGTACAAAATACCCAGCCAAGGGTTGCAGTAAATAAACAGGTTTTACAGTAAAATCACACAAGTACCTGTTACTAATTCCAGTTAACCACAGGCCGGCCCACTACTACAAGCTGCATATCCTCGTCTTGAAAAGTTCTGGCAACCCAGCATTGGGGCATGACTACCTGGTCAGGGTTTGCAATTAATAACGAGATGGTAAAAAACAAAAAAGTTCCAGTTACAAATTGCAGTTAACCAAAGGCTTGAATCGCCAGGCTCCATAGAGGCATCCTTCCAAATCTCAGCGCATTTTCTGCACACGTGCTTTGGTCTAAGAACTGGTAGGTTGACGTACTGCAGAGTACAGGTTTCAGGAAATTGTTGGTAACCGACGTAACTTAGCAAATGCAGCCAGCGAGCGAGCAACCCAGCCGGCTCAGTATCTACTATAATTCAGTTTGGCAAAGGGTCGTTTGCCAAGTCATTTGACAATTAATCCTGCCTGTACGGGTACGGTATAGAATTTGGGAAAGTGGAAACATTAAAAATCGTGGCACCCGATGCTCAGTTGTAGACTTTGGGAGGGTGGAAGTATTAAAAACGTGGCGCCCGATGCTCAGGTGTAGCATTTGGGAAGACTGAAACATTAAAAATCGTGGCGCGTGATGCCCAGGTGTAGCGTTTGGGGACTTGGAAACATTAACCACACCTGGGTCGCGATTGACCAAAACTGGAATAAGGGTTTAGGGTTTAGGATTTCTATATATATAATATATATATATACTCCCCCCGTACTAGTATATACATATAGTCCCCCCCAAGGTCCCCCCGTACTTCTTACTGCTTTCCTCAAATTTAGCCTGAGCGGCAATACGACCAGTCTACCTGTCAACTCCAAACCATCCGCTGAACCATTGTATGTATGTATGTATGTATGTATGTATGTATGTATGTATGTATGTATGTATGTTACAGTCCAGGCGAAGGCCAAATAGGATAAAGGGACTTGCCCAAACCTGACCGGAGGGGCTAAAAGAAAAGGCATTGATGAAATGAACGCCAAACTGTCAAACAACAGACGGGGGCCCTGAGTTCGAGGAGAAGTGATAATTTAAGGGCAGCAGCAAAGTTTTTGTTTTAGCTATGACAGGATTTTCACCGTAAGGGATGGGTTTCCTTGCGCTAGGCAAACCCTAAACCCTTCCATACCGAAGGCTAGCTTCACTTCTTAGGTGCAGGGGGGTTGGCTACAAAGTCGACTCCCTTCTTGATGCTACCCATCAGCTCTGGTTTCAGTGCCTCCAGACCTTGTGCCTCAAAAGCGTCCAGAGGTGGGAGAGGGAGGTACTCAACCTGCATGAGTGAGTGTAAGTATGTGTGAGTGAGTGAGTGAGTGAGTGAGTGAGTGAGTGAGTGAGTGAGTGAGTGAGTGAGTAAGTATGTGCGTGTGAGTGTGTGTGTATGTATGTGTGTGTGAGTGTACGTATGTGTGTGAGTGTACGTATGTGTGTGTATGTGTTTGTTTAAGTATGTGTGAGTGAGTGAGTGAGTATGTAAGTATGTGCGTGTGAGTGTGAGTGTGTGTGTATGTGTGTGTATGTGTGTGCGAGTGGAAGTATGTGTGTGTGAGTGTTTATGTAAGTATGTGCGTGCGTGTGAGTGTGAGTGTGTGTGTGAGTATGTGTGTGTGAGTGTTTATGTAAGTATGTGTGTGCGTGTGAGTGTGTGTGTGTGAGTATGTGTGAGTGTAAGTGTGTCTGAGAGTGTGAGTGTAAGGATGTGTGTGAGAGTGCATGATATCCTAAAGCTGGCAGGGTAGGTGTGTGTGTAAGCGTGCAGAGGTGGGAGAGGGAGATGCTCAACCTGCATGGGTGAGTGTGAGTATGTGTGTGAGAGTGTGTGTGTGAGTGCAAGTATGTGTTTGAGAGAGTGCATGGGATCCTAAAGCTGGCAGGGTAGGTGTGTGAAAGCGTGCAGAGGTGGGAGAGGGAGATACTCAACCTGCATGAGTGGGTGCAAGTATGTGTGAGAGGGAGAAAGTGCTTGAGATTCTCAGCCAGGCCTTGTGCCTCAAAAGCGTTCAGAGGTGGGAGAGGGAGGTACTCAACCGGCATGAGTGAGTGTAAGTATGTGTGTGTGTGAGTGTAAGTATGTGTGTGTGTGAGTGTAAGTATGTGTGTGTGAGTGTAAGTATGTGTGTGTGTGAGTGTAAGTATGTGTGTGTGTGTGAGTGTAAGTATGTGTGTGTGAGTGTAAGTATGTGTGCGTGTGTGAGTGTAAGTATGTGTGTGTGTGAGTGTAAGTATGTGTGTGTGTGTGAGTGTAAGTATGTGTGTGTGTGAGTGTAAGTATGTGTGTGTGTGAGTGTAAGTATGTGTGTGTGTGAGTGTAAGTATGTGTGTGACTGGAAGTATGTGAGAGTTTGTGTGTAAGAGAGCGTATGAGATCCTGAAGCTGGCAGGTTAGGCGTGTGTGTAATCGTGCAGAGATGGGGGAGGGAGGTACTCAACCTGCATGAGTGAGTGTCATGTGTGAGTGAGTGAGTGAGTGAGTGAGTGAGTGAGTGAGTGAGTGAGTGAGTGAGTGAGTGAGTGAGAGAGTGAGTGAGTGAGTGAGTGGGTGTGTAGGTATGTGTGTGTGAGTGTAAGTATGTGTTTGAGAGAGTTTATGAGATCCTGAAGCTGGCAGGTTAGGTGTGTGTGTAAGCGTGCAGAGGTGGGAGAGAGAGGTACTCCACCTGCATGAGTGAGTTTATGCACGTGTGTGTTAGAGGGAGAAAGTGTGTGAGATTCTCAACCAGACCTTGTGCCTCAAAATCATGCAGTGGTGGGAGAGGGAGGTACTCCACCTGCAAGGGTGAGTGTAAGTATGTGTGTGAGAGATAACAAGTGTGTGAGATTCTCAACCTGGCAGGGTATGAGTAATTGTGTGTGTGAGAGAGTGTGTGTTTGAGAGAGTTTATGAGATCCTTAATCTGATAGGGTAGGTGTGTGTGTAATAATGTGTGTGTGAGAGAGTGTGGGATCCTAAACCTGTCAGGGTAGGTGTGTGTGTGTGTGTGTGTGTGTGTGTGTGTGTGTGAGAGAGAGAGAGAGTGTAAGTGTGTGTTTGAAAGTGTGGCAGGGGTAGGTGTAATTGTGTACGTGTGTGTGTGAGTATGTGTGTGAGGGAGTGTGTGAGATTCTAAACCTGACAGGGCAGGTGTGTGGGTGTGGGTGTGTTTGAGTGTGAGGGAGTGTGTGGAATCCTAAACCTGACAGGGTAGGTGTGTGTGTGTGAGAGAGAAAGTATGTGTGTGAGAGATTATAAACCTGACATGATGTGTGCGTGTGTGAGAGTGTGCGTGAGTGTTAGTGTCCACAGGTGGGAGATGGAGGTACTCCACCTGGATGATTGAGTTCAGCAATGTGTGTGAGAGAGAAAGTGTGTGAGATTCTAAACCTGACTGGGTAGCTGTTATTGTGTGTGTGTGTGTGTGTGTGTGCGAGTGCGTGTAAGGACGGGTGTGTGTGAGAGGGAGAGTGTGAGGTACTCAATCTACATGAGTGAGTGTGAGTATGTGTGTGAGAGAGTGTGCGTGTGAGATTCTTAACCTGACATGGTAGTTGTTATTGTGTGTGTGTGCGAGTGCGTGAAAGGAAGGGTTTGGGTGAGAGGAAGAGTGTGAGGTACTCAAGCTACATGAGTGAGTGTGAGTGTGTGTGGGAGAGAGTATGTGTGTGAGATTCTCAAACTGACGGGGTAGGTGTTATTGAGTAATTGTAATTGTACATTTTTCTCTTAGTTATGTACGCTTTGTACATGTTTTCTGCCTTTCACCTTTTTTTGTTACCGAACTGACCAGTGATTTTTTTTCAAATCTGGAATTGGCTTTCTTCTAGCTTAATGGTTTAGGCCTCCTCCGGGGACAGCGTTTTAGTGCTTTCTATAGCTTTTTATATTGTACATGTTTTAAATGTTTTCAATCTATCGTGTTTATACAGAATCCGTTCACTTTCAAAATAACTTGCAAATGTTTTAATGTTTTAAATCTATCATCATACCGGATTTATACTGAATCCATTCACTTTCAAAACAACTTGTAAATGTTTTAAATCGATCGTTTTATACAGAATCCATTCACGATCAAAGCAACTTGTAAATGTTTTAAATCTATCGTTGTATACAGAATCCATTCACTTTCAAAACAACTCACCACACCAGACGAACCCAGCCTGAGCCTGCTTGAGAAGAAAGGTACGCCAGGCACTACAGAGGAGTGTACGTAGGCATACTCAAGCACTCCGGGCTCACCAGACATTGCTCTGAGGCAGCTGTCGGCAAAGCGTGCAGCGGCATATGCCATGGACAGAGTAGCTGAGCCTGTCACAAAAAGCAAGGGGTGGTGTGTGTGTGTGTGTGTGTGGTGTGTGTGGTGTGTGGGGGGGATGAGGGAACGACTGGAGGAATGTGTGTGGTGGTGGTGTGTGGTGTGTGGTGGGGTCAATGAGCAGCAAATACCATGGACATAATAGCGGAGCCTGTTGTTGCAAAACTCAAGGGGTGGTGTGCGTGTGTATGTGTGTGTGTGTGTGTGGGGGGGGGGGGGGGGGGGGAGGGGGGGGGGGGGGGGGTCAATGGGCAGCACTCCGGGCTCGCCAGACATTGCTCTGAGGCAGCTGTCGGCAAAGCGTGCGGCGGCATATGCCATGGACAGAGTAGCTGAGCCTGTCACAAAAAGCAAGGGGTGGTGTGTGTGTGTGGGGGGGGTGGGGTTGGTGGGGGGGATGTGGGAAATACTGGAGGAGTGTGTGTGGTGGTGGTGTGGTGTGGGGGGGGGTCAATGAGCAGCAAATACCATGGACATAATAGCGGAGCCTGTTGTTGCAAAAATCAAGGGGTGGTGTGCGTGTGTATGTATGTATGTATGTATGTATGTGTGTGGGTGTGTGTGGGTGTGTGTGTGGGTGTGTGTGTGTGTGGGGGGGGGGGGGGTCAATGGGCAGCACTCCGGGCTTGCCAGACATTGCTCTAAGGCAGCTGTCGGCAAAGCGTGCGGCGGCATATGCCATTGACAGAGTAGCTGAGCCTGTCACAAAAAGCAAGGGGTGGTGTGTGTGTATGTGTGGTGGGTGGGGTGGTGGTGGTGGTGGGGTGGTGTGGTGTGGGGGGGGTCTGAGGGAAAGACTGGAGGAGTGGGTGGGTGGTGGTGGTGGGTGGGTGCGGGGGGGGTCAATGGGCAGCAAATACCATGTACATAATAGCGGAGCCTGTTGCAAAAAGCAAGGGGTGGTGTGTGTGCGTGTGTATGTGTGTGTGTGTGTGTGTGTGCGTGCGTGTGTGTGTGTGGTGGTGGTGGTGGTGGGGGTCAATGAGCAGCATATGCCATGGACATAGTACCTGAGCTGTCGCGACAAGCAAGGGGGAAGTTTACGTTTATAAATTATAAGCTTACACACCCTTTTATATCCTCTACCCCTATTGCACGCTAAATAATCCACCCACCTGTTCCCGCCTTTGCCTGCACCACCTCAGTTCCAGCATCCTGGATGCGGACAGTCAACTTTTTGATGCCCGCAGCGTACAGAGGAGGTCTTGGTGATGCCTGCAAACACATGGGAAAGAGAAGGGGAGATTGTGTATGTGTATGTAAAAAAATCTGATACATATATATATGATGCCGTGTCATGCCATGCCATGTCAGCGGCAAGAGGTCTTGGTGATGCCTGCTAACACATGGGAAAGAGAAGGGAAGATTGTGCACGTATATGTATGTATACATGATGCATATATATATGATGCCAGCAAACACATGGGAAAGAAAATGGAAGATTGTGTATATATGTGTGTAAATACCTGATGCATATATATATATATATGATGCCTGCAAACACATGGGAAATAAATAACTTACACATGTGTATGTATATGTATATAAAAATAAAAATAAGAACACCATTAAAAGAATAGGACTCACCAGAGAGAGTAGGGGCAGGATGGTGACGCCAGCGTGGCCACCGATAACAGGCACAGACACTTGCTTGGGGTCTGTGATGGCAGGCAGCAGCGGAGCTGCCTTGAAGCTGCTACGCACAGCTAAAAATAAGAACACCATTGGAAGGATAGGACTCACCTGAGAGAGTAGGGGCAGGATGGTGACGCCAGCGTGGCCACCGAGAACATGCAGACACTTGCTTGGGGTCTGTGATGGCAGGCAGCAGCAAAGGAGCTGCCTAGAAGCTGCTTATCACACAGCCAACAAAAATACTGTATAAGGATAGGACTCACCTGGGAGAGTAGGGGCAGGATGGTGACGCCAGCGTGGCCACCGATAACAGGCACAGACACTTGCTTGGGGTCCACCCCAGCTAGCTCGCCGATGAACGCCTCCGCTCTCACACAATCTAAGGTGGTGACGCCAAACACGCGGCCAGGGTGGAAGGTACCAGCTCGCTGGAACACCTGCAAGTGGAGCAGCGGTTGTGTGGGGCTTTACGACTGGATTGTGTGTGTGTGTATATGTATGTATGTATGTATGTATGTATGTATGTATGTATGTATGTATGTATGTATGTATGTATGTATGTATGTTTGTATGATGTATAGCTGATAACACCAGCTTCCGGATGCACTAGGTTGCTTGCGGTTTGGCTGGGTAGCCAGCCAGGGGAACTGCTGGTCATTGCCGGAAAAAGTTTTGTTTTAGAGTTTGATAAAGCAGGGTATTTATTCAGTCCAGGCGGGTCCAGGGGTAGGCCCAATAGGCTAAAGGGACTTGCCCAACCATGGCAGGAAGGGCTCAAAAAGAAAAATCATTGATGAACTGAAGCCCAAGCAATCGTTTTACTGAAGGGGGCCCTGAGATTGCTTCTGCTGCTGCTACTACTGTTGCTGTTGCTGCTACTGCTGCTACTGCTGCTGCTGCTGATGATGATAATGATGATGATGATGATGATGATGATGGTGGTGGTTCCATCATCCTGGTGCCCTACTTAAATCCAAGTGCATTGCTGCTATTGCTACTGTTGCTGCTGCCAATAGAAACACTATCCAGGTAGCCTACAGGACTACACATTCTTTCTGTTTGGGTACTAGCAGCAGCTTCTAGGCAGCTCCCTGAGCCAGCCACTAGGCTAAGCCTGAAAAAGAAAAACTAGGAGTGTATCGCTTTGTAAGTTGCTATGTGTGTTCCGGCCTCTAAGTGAAGCAGCTCGGTGCATTGCTTTTATTTTCAACTCAAAGCAGCAGCTTCTAGGTACCTCCCCTGAATGGCTATTCAGCCAAACCTGGCGCAACCTACTACACCATGAAGCCGACACAACCAGCTTTCCAAGACTACCAATATTTTGGGGCTTGCCCAGTGGCTGGCTCAAGAAGCTGCCTAGAAGCTGCTAAGACAAGCTTGAAATAAAAACCTGGTTGGGTTGTCTTGCTTGTACAGCCAACGTACCTCAGCAGCAATAGGGACAGTGGAGTTGACTGGGTTGGAGATAATGGCCACCCAAGCAGTGGGGCAGTGGACAGCTATGGCCTCACTCAAGCCCTTCACAATGCCGGCGTTGATGTTGAACAAATCATCACGGGTCATTCCAGGCTTGCGAGGCACTCCTGCATGGGCACAGGGATTCTTTAGCTGGGAGCTGCTTAGAGCTTTTTAATTAATAATAAATAATTAAATACCGGTATCTCCATAAGTGCCTAAGTCCGACCCTGAGTGGTACGGCTTGTTTTCACCTATTACCTCAAGTCCACAGAAAACTTTTTTTGCCAATAAGTTGCCTAACCACATCAGTTCAACATATAAATACTCAGAGTTGGGTTCTATCAGGTGGTGGGAAGCAGGCAAAACAAAACATGTGATTGTTTTCACTATGGGGCTCCCTGAGTCGGTACGGATTTTGCGTAGAAGTGGAACGGAGCCTATCGCTATCAAAAACAAGTTTTCAAAAAATAAAAAGTAGGTAGCCCTACTGTGCACATCTTTCCCCATAAATAATTGTTACATCAGGTTTTGGATGGCCGTACATGGGCAGTGCGGGTGAATATGGACCCCAAAAATACTGATTCTTTATATATTGTGGGTGCCCTAAGTGTGGTACAACGCTGCACAGCCTGAATTGTTTGATTTTGCGTCTTAGCTTTGCTTCGTAGCATGCAGACTGACTTTTTTTGTTTCTGAAATTCCAAAATTCAAAATTCAAAATAATTTTCAAAAAATGTTAAAAAAACAACTTTTTTTCCAACTTTGTTTGAAACATCCACATATGAAATTAGTTTTTGATTTGGGAAAGGGGGGTTGAATCCCAAGTTGGGAGGTGGGATTGGGAGGTGATCAGGTGAATTTTCGAGTTGTACTGCTATCTCAGTAAATTCTGAGGCCAAGGCTGAAGCGCAGCCCCTGACCTTGTGGTAGGGATTTGATAAGCCTTTCGCCCCGCGGTAACATGATTCGGAAAAGCTCGCACGGCCTCGTGTCTGGCGCGATCTGGATTTGTACCACAATTTATCGCACATCTGTTGAACTGCCACCGGTCTTCCGTACGAGGCAGCTCGCGACCGCATGCGAATGCAGACCGAAAATACATGTGCGCGTAGCTGACACAATTGCGCGAAAGGTGGGACAGACAGAATTCGATTCCGAGCATTTTGGGGCCTGTACGGCTCTGCACAACAATCTTGTACCAACTTAGGGCGTTTATGGACTTAGGCACCAATGGAGATAATTAGAGCTTAATAAATAAATAAATAAATAAATTGATCAACGGTATGAGCCTTAATGCGAGGCACTCCTGCATGGGCACAGGGATTCTTCAGCTGGGAGCTGCTCAGGGATTTTTTATAAACGAATAAACGAATAAATAAATGAATAATGAATAAATAAATAAATGAACAAACAAACAAACAAACAAATAAACAAACAAACAAATGGTATGAGATCAGCCTCATTACGGGGCACACCTGCACGCGCCGCAGCCAAGGACTTGTCACTGTAGCACGAACTCAGGGCCTCTGTCGGTAAAACGCTTGTTAGGGGGTCAATTCATCAGTGTTTTTTCGTTTTAGGTTCCAGTCATGGTTGGGCAAGTCCCTTTAGCCTATTTGGTCTACCCCTGGACTGTAACAACTATCTATATATGGCAATGCCTTTCATGTCAGCTCCATTAGCAGGGCGCAGGGGTCCTGTAAGAAAACAGAAGGGCACATCCACACCATAATACAAAACACAGGTACAACCACACCTACTCACCAACTCACAACATTTCAGAGGTCTTTCCCCCGCTATAAAGAACCCAAATCTATGGCCCTAAATGGCCATAAAAAAGCTACGAGGACGCAGTCCCTGGAGGACGCCTAAAACCAAAGCTATAAAAGCCCCGCTTTCTGAACTAAAAACAGAATCCCTGCAGCATGTTGGCATACCCACACCTGCATGGGCGTAGGGCTTCTTTAGTTGGGAGCTGATCAGGGCCTAGGTAGCAGAACATTTTGGGGGCGATGGCAATCACTACCTGGGCGATGGCGATCACTACCTGGGCTATAGTGGCGATCACTACCTTGGACTCTGTTTTGGCCAAACCTTCCACTACCATGAGATTCATGTCTCGGCCCCGCCTCCGGAACCCCCCAGGCCACCTACCCAAATCGCTACCAGGAGCCCAACCTTGAAAGACACTAAATCCTTGGCCGCTACCAGAAGACCCCCTGTCTGAAATGAAAAAAAACTGCTAGGCAGCCCTTCACCTTGGCTGCACTGCGCATGAGTGAACTACCTAAGTCCATGAATCATGTATACACAACACCGTACCTGCGGGGATGATCACTAGCTGGCAGCCAGCCAGGGCAGCAGGGAGCTGGTCAGGGCCTAGGTAGCCCTTCACCTTAGCTACAGTGCTCATGTGCGACAGATCAGCTGCCACTCCAGGGGTGTTGAACACGTCGTATAGAGAAAGCTCAGAAATGGCTGGGTTGATTTTCATCAGCAAGCTCAAGGGCTGGCCAATGCCACCAGCAGCACCCAGGACTGCCACTTTGAAGCCCTGTTGAGTTGTAGGGAGTGGATTAGTTGTTTTGTGTTGTTGTTTGTGTGGCTTGATCGACATCAGCGAGCTCAAGGGCTGGCCAATGTCATCAGCAGCACCCAGGACAGCCACTTTGAAGCCCTGTTGAGTTGTAGGGAGTGTATTAGTTGTATTGTGTTGTTTGTGATGTGGCTTGCTCGCCATCAGTGAGCTCAAGGGCTGTAGAAGTCACCAGCAGCACCCAGGACAGCTACTTTGAATTTCTGTCGACTTGTAGAGACTGGATTAGTTGTATGTTGTTGTGTGGCTTGATCGTCATCAGCAAGCTCGAGGGCTGGCTAATGTCATCAGCAGCACCCAGGACGACCACGTAGAAGCCCTGTTGAGTTGTAGGGAGTAGATTAGTTGTATTGTGTTACTTGTTACGCGGGTTGATCATCACAAGGAGCAGCAGCAATCTTGAGGGATGGCCAATGTCACCAGAAGCACCCAGGACAACCACTTTGAACCTCTGTTGAGTTGTCGCGAGTAGATTAGTTTTATTGTGTTGTTCATGATGTGGCTTGATCATCATCAGTGAGCTCAAGGGCTGTAGAAGGTCACCAGCAGCATCCAGGGCAGCTACTATGAATTTATGTTGAGTTGTAGGGAGTGGATTAGTTGTATGTTGTTGTGTGGGTTGATCTTCGTCAGCAAGCTCAAGGGCTGGCCAATGCCACCAGCAGCACCCAGGACAGCCACTTTGAAGCCCTGTTAATAAGGAGCCGATTACTTTCATGTTGTTCTTCGTTTGCTGTTCTGTTTTTGTATGTTTTGGATGCGTTTGTTTTCTGTTAATTGTTTTAATTTATTTTTTATTTGTGTTTGTGTTTTGGGATTGGCTTTCAGTTATGGTTTTTGTTTTGGGGCCAAGCTATGGTTTGGCTTTGGGTCAGGGGTTAAGGTCTGGTTTTGGTTTTAGTGTTAGGTTTGGCTTGACTTAATTTGTGATGTGATTTTAACTGGAATGTGTTGCGTCATGGTTTGGATTGGTCTAAATTGGTTTGGGCTGGGCTGGGTATTAGACAGTCAGACCAAACACAGGTGACAACACAACACAAGAACTTACTGGACTTAATCCAGTTGCTGCTTACCTCGAACTGAGCATGTCTTTCAATTGTGTACACCCCATGTGATTACAGTATGTACTCATGATTGTGGTGCGGCGGTGCTTACACTTCCCAAGTGAACTCCGACCGTGGGCAGTAAGCAGCCTAAAGGCTGATTGACTATGCAATCAAACCAAGCAACACTCCATGCCGCCCATGTTTACTGTGCCCGCAGACAGTGAGCAGCTTAAAGGCTGATGGACTAAGCAACCAAACCAATCAACCCCTGCTTTACATGTTGACGTTGAAGCCGAAGGCTGCAGGCAGCTATGATGAGGATGAGGATGAGGATGAGGATGGTGATGATGGTTATATTATCCGGGTGCCCTAGTGGAATCCAAATGTGACCGAGGCCTGAAGATGTCAACGGGGACTTCTGATCAGGTTTTTTTTCTAAAGAAAGGAACCAGTGTCTTTATGTAGCATCATGGTGCTCGTAATATCCGTTGGAGTGGACCTGGAAGTCGTTTTTGCACCCAAAAGCAGCCCCACAAGGTTCTAACGTAGCACCCCCTAAACAGGAGGGTACATAGTTCTGCACTAGTGCAGCAAGTAGCACATTGAATCAAACCCGGCTTGTGATGGTTGGGGCCATGTAAACAATTTCAAGCTCAACCAATCCTAGGCTTGGTCGCCTGCATCTCTCACTAAATCACGAGGAGGTGGACGACCTCGCACTCATGGATTGGATGCAGTGCGTGTCATCGACAATGGCCCAAGACAAGCCCGTTCCACAACATCCGCCTGGGTCAAACCAATCCCTAAAGAACTAAGAAAAGGGATACACGATCGTTGTGAGCATCGCACCTTGTCCTGGGGCATCATGTGGCCGGCAATTTTCGATAAGCGCTCCATGCAGTTTAACGGCCTAAAGCTGACGTCAGATGGGTTGGTTACAAGATGTTGTAACTTGCCGGCAGTCGTGGAGGGTTATCTCGCACGTCAATGAAGCCAAGCAGGATCGAGGTTCGAACGCAGGGGGGGCTGTAAACCTTCGCAAGGGGGGAAACTGAGAAGAAGAAGAAATAGAGCTTTCGGGACAGGAAACAGTGGACAACTGAACACTTGTGGTTGGAAGCAGCGATGAGCCGGTTGGAGGAAACTGCCGGATAGAGCGGGGCGCTTGATTCGGCTGAATTGAGGGCTGTTAGGAGCCAGCAGGATTTTACAAGAAGCTTTGGGGACAGCAGCTACATTGGCTGACGTGCTTTAGGCTAGGTCTGGGTTAGGGAGGGGCGCGCTATAACCCAAGGCCCCACACGGTTATACCCTAACGCATTTGCCGAAACGGGCATACTTGTAAGCGGTTTGATCGTTGAGTACTGTCGAAGTTTGTTGTCAACTCCATTACAGCGTTAGCTTCTCTTTTCAGTTCCTCCTAATGACTCAGACAGTTGCCCACCATGCTGATAGATAGATCGCAGTACTGCCATGGCATGTCTCGCCTTCTCATATTAATCCTATTTTTTAGCGGAGCCCCCCCCTTCTGGAGGGCGGCAGCCCAGGGCGGCAGCCCCCAGGGCGCCCCAGGGCAGGGTCACCCCGTTGTCCGATGTCCGCGGATGTCCGTTTGACAGACGCAGACGTTTGCGTTTGTTTGTGCGACCGACGAAGCCTGACACGTCAGCCAACTGTCTCATAACTAACTGGCTTCGGTCCGCTCGATTCCGTTGCCACCTGTCGCTTGTCTCTGATAACACTCTCGCTTGCGACGCTGCCTTGGACTTGTTCTCGCTGTTTCTATTCCGAAACTTTCATGCGGTTGTCTGGTTGGCCGATGCATTAGTGGGAAACTTGCATGCGGTTGCTTAAACAGTTTTTTTTTCAGCTACGAGCAGCAGCTTCTAGGCAGCTCCCCTGACTGGCTATTCAGCAAAAGCTAATGCAGCCTAGTGTGTCTGGAAGCTCCACTTAGCTGTAAAGAAAAAAGCTGCGGTATCACCGACATGGGTGAAGAGTTTGACAGATTTACCTCATGCTATGCTATCAGTATGGTGTTTCGAACACCCCGCTATTTTTTAATGAGACAGAAGTACACCGGAATTACGTTACTGTTTTCAAAATCTACGTTTCATTAGCCAAATATTTATTTTCAACGTTCCAAGCCACACCCTCCAGAATTGCTTTGAGGCGTGAAACGAAACGTCTCGAACAAACCTGGTTGTTGTGGGTCCTCTACTTCTCTCGCACGGGGTGTGGCAGACTTACAAGACTGTGGGTTGCGGGTTGTGGTTTTCTGCATGTTCTGAAATTGTTCAAATACATCATATGGCATCAACATTCGTACAACTACCTCTAATTACCGGTATCATCTCTATTTCCAGAACAGAGGCGCCTCCAAAAGTTCAGAACTATCTGATCAACCACTTCTAATCAGCATTGCCAACATCGGTTCACTATCTTCTCATTATAAAGTTAGCTTTCGTGTAAGCTCAGCATTGGGAATAATTAATCCAATACATTAGATGTACATACAATACAAAAGATGAAGTTAAATGTACCTATCCAATTATCAATGATTGCTTCGCCCGCAGACAAAGGGTGGCTTGCAGGTGGATAGACAATCTATGCTTTTATTGTTATTCACCGGGTTTCACCGGCTCACCTAGAGTGACTTAGAGTGCACAGGACTCCTCCCTGCTGCACTGTACTGCTGTGCCGCTGCCAGCTATGGCACGGACACTGATGCCGGTACCCCGGCATCCCAGTACTTTCTCCTCGCACATTGATCGAATGCTTATCTAACTGTAAAGATCTTATCCTTACCTTCTTCCCCTCGTCTCTGTGCTCTGCACATACTCCGGAAATTCACAGGTTACGGTCCCTTCGCTTTAGATTGTCCTTGCTCGACGGCATTCCGAGCTGAAGGGCATTTTGATTGTTGTCGCGCGGAGTGAATCAATTGAAAGGATCGAGTAAGGCTCTCCACCCGACAAGAACCTCCCCGCTGGGACACCACTCTTGTGCGGTATATCATCCGCGTATCCGGATTGATCCTGCTTCATTGAGCATCAAGCTGTCGTCCAGCACAACCCCCCTCACCCCCCTGACAACCATCTCTACCTCCACTGCGCCCCCACCACCCCCTTCTCATCTCCCACGTCCCGTTGTTTACGCAACCTCAGCCGTCTCTCCGTCACCTCCTGACCTCTCCACTCTCCAGCTCCCTCCCCAGTTGGTCTCCACCTCCGACTGTCTCCTGCTCCACTTCTCCATCTCGTTGCACCCGCAATCCCTGCCGCATCATCTCTGCAACTGCTACGTCGCCTCACTATGCGGCCCGCTGCAACCGCTGAGCCTGAGCGTCGTCCGTCCTTCATCTTCCACCAACACTTCTTCCAAGATTGGCTTGAATCTATGGAAGCTGAACTCAAGGTATCCCACTACTACTTTGCCCCCGGATCTCACGCACAAACTAGTTCAGTTTCAGATTGAATACATCCTTGCACACCTTTCAGAACCTATCAGACGGATGGTCAAGTTCCATAACGATCCTGATGACATCCTAGCAGCACTTAGATCCAAATATGATACCAGATCCACACCCCGACAGCATTCCCCTGTCGCAGCCGAATTAGCCGCATCAAATGTGCCAGCATATGACGAACCTGCATCTACCCCTACTGCACCTCAGTCTCCTTCGTATGCCCTTAATGCCTCCCCACGCACAGACCGCATGGCAGTAAACTGGATCATGGACACTGGAGCTACCTCCCATATGACAGGCGATGAATCCCTGTTGTATGACATACATGACATATTCCCCCATATCAGGGTACAGACTGCATCAGGATATACACACATAACCAGATATGGCAATGCTCTGATCAGAGGAGACAATGGAAAGATTCACAAACTCAGAAATGTTCATCTCAATGATGACCCTAACACTCCTAACCTCATGTCAATGGCTGCAGCCATCAAAGCAAATCCTTCTATGTTAGTTCAGTTTGATTCTCAGGCCTGCACCATGACCATCAATAACAAAGTCATCATCACTGGGTCAAAGAACAGGAATCTATACCTCACTCCCACCCTTGTCCCTGACAATACCCTTATCCATGGGACATGTCTGAACATAGTAATGGCCGCCATTTCCAGAAATACCCAACAAACAGCAGAACTTCTCCACAACAGAATGGGTCACCTTTCTTACAGCAGTTTAGTCAGGCTCATTTCTGAACACATGGTCACAGGCACAGATGTCACCACTGCAGCCTGCAACAAAATGAGAAAGCAAACTTGTGAAGTGTGTGTTCTCTCTAAAATGGACAAGAACCCATATCCTACATCATCCACACGTGCCACAAGACCCTTGCAAATCATCCACATTGACATGAGTGGAAAGATAAAAGTACCCAGTCTTAATGGCAACATATACTTCCAAGGCATTCTAGATGACCACTCAAAGTACTCCATAGTCACATTCCACAAAAACAAACACACAGTGCCCAAAGACACCATGCATGAATTGGAACGGTATGAAGTCCTTACAGACAACAAAATAGGCACCATTTTCTGTGACAATGGATCAGAGTACATCTGCGAACGATTTAAAAACTGGTGCAAAAAGAAAGGCATTACCCTCAACTTCACAGTACCTAACAATCCAGCCACTAATGGAGGAGCAGAACGTCTCAACCGCACTCTCCATGACAGAGCCACTGCCCTCCTCATCTCATCCAAATTTCCTAACAGATACTGGGCTGACATGGTGAAGAATGCTAGCATCTTGAGAAATCTCAGCCCCACTTCTGACTCAGACAAAACTCCCTATGAAATGTTCCATGGCGTCAAGCCTAAGATTGATCACCTCAGAACCATTGGGTGCACAGCCTACGTCCACATACCACCCAAATCCAGAGCATGGAAGTTTGCACCATCAGCCAAAATCACTAGACTCATTGGCTACTCCCACATCAGAAAAGCTTACAGAGTTGTAGACTCCAACCATAAGATCTATGATGCTAGAGACATCACCTTCAATGAGTCTGAGAACCTGGCAGGAAAGAATGGATTCCCCAGTGCAGATGCTGAAATCCTAGGCATGTATGAAGAAGACACCCCTAATGAACCTGAAGATGAAGACACTCCCTCACCATCCCATTCTCCCTCAGAAAACAAAGCCATTGAAGCATTGCGTGAAAGAAACAAGGCAAACATGGGAGCATGGGGATCACCAGAAGATATAGATGATAGCTACCTACCCAGTTCAGTGCACCAGCAAGGTACTATTGCCCCACAGCAAAGTGCACCTCAACCCAACAACGATGTTGAACAAGGAAATGAACACAACCCCACACAGTCCCAGGCAGGTGACCTCCCCAACCTCATGTCACAAGGCAATGCACAAGAACATGCACTCACCTCTCCTGCACCAGCACAGCAACAGGCATCAACCCCTCCCCCAGAAGCTGCACTCACCCAACCTCGCCGTAGTGGCAGAGAAAGACATGCACCTAACCACCTAGCATTCCTAGCTGCAGACCAGATCATCATACCCAAGAATGAAAGAGAAGCACTGGCTAGCCCTCAAGCTAAAGATTGGAAGGCTGCCATGGATGCAGAACTAGCAGCACTAGCAGAAATGAACACCTGGACCCTAGCAGAACTCCCACATGGAGCCAAAGCCATAGGTACTAGATGGGTTTTTGACATCAAGCAATCAGTGGATGGTCAGCTAGTCAGGTACAAAGCACGTCTAGTAGCAAAAGGATATGCCCAACGCCCTGGCATGGACTATGATGAAGTATTTGCACCAGTTGCCAAACATGCCACCATCAGGTACATCCTGTCCATGGCTGCAGACCCCTCAGCTCATCTTGCCCAACTTGATATCTCCACAGCATTCCTCAATGGGGTAGTAGAAGAGGAACTGTACAGTTCCCAACCCCCAGGGTTTGAAAGAGACCACAGGGTTTGCCGCATGTGGAAATGCCTCTATGGCCTGAAGCAAGCATCAAGGCAGTGGTATCTCAAAGTCAAAGAGGATATGACAGCCCTTGGCTTCAGAGAAGTTGATGTTGACCAAGGCCTCTTCCTGCTCCCTGGGCCAACAACAAGACCCCTCATCTGGGTCCTCCTCTGGGTTGATGACTTCCTCCTGCTATCCTTTGACAAGGACATCCTCCAGCAGTACAAAGACAAGATCATGAAGCTCTACAAGACCAGAGATCTTGGAGAACCATCTGTCTTTGTGGGCTATGAAATCACCAGAGATGCAACTGCTGGAACACTGCACATCTGCCAATCCAGGTTCACTCAAGACCTGCTCAAGGCCCACAGCATGCTCCCTGAGCCCAACAGCACCAGGTTCCCCATCCCACTGCAGCCTGATGCTCCCCTCCCCTATCCTGAAAAGGACACACCAGACTCTGGTCTTCCCCTTGCACAGATTGTAGGATCCCTCAACTACCTGGCAGTCAACACCAGACCTGATATTGCACAAGCTGTCAACAGATTGGCCAGGCACAGTGCTCACCCCCTCCATGACCACATGGAAGCTGCCACAGGTATCCTCAAGTACCTGTCCAACACACCTGACCATGGGATCACCTACACCCACTCCAAGAAACTCCTCACTAGCTACTGTGACTCTGACCAGGCTGCCTGCCCTATCACAAGGAAGTCCACAACAGGCTATGTCTTCCTCAACCAGGGGGGAGCCATCTCATGGGCATCCAAAATCCAAGCATCTGCCACTGCCCTGTCCACCACAGAAGCTGAGTTCATGGCAGCTACCTCTGCAGCCCAAGAAGGAATGTGGTCGAGGAAACTGCAATTCTCTGCCACAGGTACCATGCCCCCTGCACTCACCATTAAGGGTGACAACCAAGCTGCACTCAGTGCATGGAACCAAGAGAAGCTCTCTTCCAGGCTCAAGCATATGGAAACAAGATTCCACTTCCTCAAAGAGCAATCCAAGAAAGAAGGCATCAAGCTCAACTGGATTCCCACTGCTGCCAACATGGCTGACATGCTCACCAAAGCTCTGCCCAGGTCCAAGTTCTGTGTATTCAGACAGCAGATTGGCTGCACTGGAAAGATCAAGCTTGACTAAACTTGACACATGCCTCTGTAGCCCCTCTGAGCCAATTTCCTGACAGATACAAAAGTTCAAGCTTTTCCCTAGATATTGATTGATTGCACTTTTACTGACTGCTTTCTTCTATTTAGTTTAGCTTTGAGCAGAGACCCTGTCCTGCAGGATATTCTTAGACCAATCCTGCCCTTTACATGTCAAGCTCCAGCCTGCCCCCCTAAGTCAGTCCACCTGTCAGTTAAGCTTTATCATACATAGCATTACAGCCTATGAATATTTTAAGTCCCTCTAGTTTTCTTTAGACTCCTCTAATTCCAGGAATTCTCCAAAATGAAGAATACCAGGAATTGGGGGGGATGTTATTCACCGGGTTTCACCGGCTCACCTAGAGTGACTTAGAGTGCACAGGACTCCTCCCTGCTGCACTGTACTGCTGTGCCGCTGCCAGCTATGGCACGGACACTGATGCCGGTACAGCGGCATCCCAGTACTTTCTCCTCGCAAATTGATCGAATGCTTATCTAACTGTAAAGATCTTATCCTTACCGTCTTTCCCTCGTCTCTGTGCTCTGCACATACTCCGGAAATTCACATTTATACGTTGTGAAAGGAATCCCACCCCAGGATGTTTATCTTCCGAGTCCTCACACAAAACGGTGACAACAGAGGATTCAGTTCTAATGAATGAATGAATGAATGAATGAATGAATGAATGAATGAATGAATGGATGAATGAATGAATGAATGCATGAATGCATGAATGAATGAATGAATGAATGAATGAATGAATGAATGAATGCATGAATGCATGAATGAATGAATGCATGAATGCATGAATGAATGAATGAATGAATGAATGAATGAATGAATGAATGAATGAATGAATGAATGAATGCATGAATGGATGAATGAATGAATGAATGCATGCATGCATGCATGCATGAATGAATGCATGAATGAATGCATGAATGCATGAATGCATGAATGCATGCATGAATGCATGAATGCATGAATGAATGAATGAATGAATGAATGAATGAATGAATGAATGAATGAATGAACGAATCGGTACTGCGCGTCCCTCAAATGGAAATGGCTGTTAGTCTCCCACACCGGTCATGTCGAGAGACATGGAAATGCTGGTCCTGCACACGTTCAAAACACTCTTGTGGAGATCCGACTTCAATGACTTTGCCGCTATCGATCGATTGCGCCTACACAGAGACAAGAGCAGGGATCGCATTGTATTTGTCATATTCAGTTCACTACCAGTTGTTTCTGTGAAGGGGTTGCGGCGGGTTGTGGGTTCTGGGTTTCTGTGAATCTCGGAAATCAGCGTTGGTGGTCAAACGTCAGGTGGCATCGGGTGCGGGTGGCATGTCATGGGACCCCACAGATGGGACCCAGACAGGTGGCATGGGACGCGGCCATGACAAATAATTGGCTTGGTCCATTTGTCAGCCAGCGCCAGAATAGCTAATTGAAGTTTAGCGCGACCGAGAAGCGTTTCATGAGACATAGCTCAAATTTCGAAGTCACAAAGCTTTCCATCAAACGCGTCTCTAATTCTGCCAAGCGCATTCATGGACGTCTAATAGCTGCGGGAGTGCTAACATGTCAAAGGGCGGTGACCAGGTGCTCTTGTGGCCATCCGGTCGACCGTCCGTAGCTGCCTTCAGACCCGCGGAAGGCCAAATTATAACGATAACTGCGGACGATGATAAGGGCACGGTGCGTATGATGATGTAAGATCCCGCATGACTGCCTCCCGACGATTGTGAAGGAGTGCTTCTCATTTGCTGGTGCACACGACCCCCTCCCAATGATTGTGATGCACTGCTTAAATTTTGGGCTACAAAGAGCAGCTGGTCAGATGGTCAGCTCCATTAGCCAGGCAGCGGGTCCAGCCCAATGCTTTCAACCGCTTTGGGTTAGTGAGTCACCAATCCCAGCAGCCATCATCATCCTAGCATTGTCATAGACAGGCCATAGTTGACCCAAGAAAAGCCCGCTTCACAACATCCGGGGGGAGGGGTCGTCCAACCATCCTCCAAGTCATGGAGTCACAGGGTACCAGCAATAAAGCTATGTGCACACTGATCACAAATGAAAATTGTCTCGCCTTGCAGCGGGGCGTGACGTTAAGGGAACCTTCCCATTCAATTGCTCTAGGGAAGAGTACCATGGTGTGTTTTGTTTTCACAGACCGCTACAACGCCCACTACTGCACAGATGACTTGCAGGTTGAGTCAGTGATTCACTCATTGCACTAATGGGAACTGAAACACCACCTGTAGCTTGGGTTGGTTAGTTAGTAAGTTAGCTAGTAAGTAAGTAAGTTCGTTTGTTGTTAGCTACCTAGCTAGCTAGTAAGTTAGTTGGTTGGTTGGTTGGATGGTTGGTTGGTTGGTTGGTGGGTTACACACTCTTTCCGGAAGCGTGCACTGTTACAGCTCTTGTATGTTGAGTCAGTGATTCACTCATTGCACTAATGCAAACTGATACACCACCGGTAGCTTGGGTTATTTAGTTATTTAGTCAGTTGGCTGGTTGGTTAGTTGGTTAGTGGGCTACGCACTCTTTCCAGAAGAGTGAACTGATACCTCTGTTTTAGTTTGAGTCAGTGATTCACTTATTGCACCCTTGTGAACTGATGCACTCCCTGTAGCTTAGGCTAGTTAGTTATTTAGTTAGTTGGCTGGTTGTTTAGTTGGTTAGTGGGTCACACACTCTTTCCAGAAGAGTGAACTGATACACCTGTTTTAGTTTTAGTCAGTGATTCACTCGTTAAACTAATGCGAACTATTGCTTGCAACAACACACACATACGCATATCCCCTTTTGCAGATGTTGGCAAATTTTGATCACATCAACACACACTTACACGTGTCCCCTTTTGCACATTTTGACAATTTTTGGTCCCATCAACACACATACACATATCCCCTTATGCAGATGTTGGCAAATTTTGATCACATCAACACACATACACATATCCCCTTAAGCGGATTTTGACACATTTTGATCATAGCACACCTACACATATAAAATCTTTCAGATTTTAGCATTTTTGATCACATCACCACACACACACACACACACACACACACACACACACACACATATCCCCTCTTGCAGATTTTGGCAAATTTTGATCACAAAGGAGTTGGAGGAGTCCAATATGAGAATGGCAAACCATGGTGCGTGCAGCTCACAAAGAAACATCTCTCTCTCTCTCTCTCTCTCTCTCTCTCTCTCTCTCTCTCTCTCTCTCTCTCTCTCTCTCTCTCTCTCTTTTTCTTTGATAAACAGTGCTGTACAATTGAATAGCGGTCCCGCCAAACATAACTCAAAACACACAAAGATAACATTAGGACTACGTCATCTAGTCAAGTCATATAGAGAAAGTACAGTAAGCCATCTAACTAAGATCTTATGAGGGGGATGAGGGAGTATCCTTTCCTCACTCTCGTGTTCATCTCAAACTTTCTGAACCTGGACAAGGACCTCTCCTGAGCATCCATTGTTCATCTCTTTAACTAAGCTAACTAGGTGGGGTTCTACCCTTCTGGCAGCCATCAGGGTCCACATTGTCTGTTGACGCTTTCAAAAGACTTGCAGTAATCCACAAAAAATGCAAAGAGCGGGGCCTGCCCTGCCTTGGATATTTCACAGATGCGCCTCATGGTGAAGAGCTGGTCAGCACAGCCCCTACTTGCTCGAAACCCGCATTGCGCCTTGTTCAAAGTTGGCTCGATGCGCCAAATCCCTAATAGGTACCATAAGAACGGCAAGTCCTATGCAGCATCGCAGGCGACGCAGAAAATTGGCAGAGTGTGTTGACAGCAGAACGACAGGTGGCAACGGACTGTAGCTGACCGAAGCCAGTTAGTTATGAGACAGTTGGCTGCTGTGTCAGGCTTCAATTTTTGGTCGGTCGGTCGGTCGGTCAGACAGACAAATGGGTAACCCTGGGGGCTCCCGCCCCCCAGAAGGGGGGGCACCGCCAAAACAAAGCTCTGATCTCTCTTGCGTGACCTGCATGTGTGCTCTCCTGTGAATCTGTACCAAAATGTACCAAGTGCATATAAGTGTACCAAATGAGCCCCAATGTACTCTAATGTACCCCAATTTACCCAAATATACCAAATGTACCAAGTGCATATAAGTGTACCAAATGAACCCAAACATACCAAATGTACCCCAATGAACCAAAAAGTACCCAAATATACCAAATGTACCAAAATGCACCAAATGCACAAACATGTACCAAAATGTACCCAAATGTACCCCAAGGTACAAAAATGTACTGAATGTACCAAAATGCACCAAATGAACCCATATGTACCCAAATATACCAAATGTACAAAAATGCACCAAATGAACCCCAATGTACCCCGATGTACCCAAATATACCCAATATACCATAATGTACCCAAATATACCAAATGTACCAAAATGCACCAAATATACAAAATGCACCAAATGTACCAAAATGCACCAAATGTACCCAAATGCACCAAATTAACCCAAATATACCAAATGTACCCCAATGTACCCCAATATACCAAATATACCCCTATGTACCAGATGTACCAAATGAACCCAAATGTACCCCAATGAACCCAAATGTACCCAAATATACCAAATGTACCAAAATGCACCAAATGTACCAAATGAACCCAAATGTACCCCAATGTACCCAAATATACCAAATGTACCAACATGCACCAAATGCACGAACATGTACCAAAATGTAACCAAATGTACATACATGTACCCAAATGTACCCAATGTACAAAAATGTACTAAATGCACGTACATGTACCAAAATGCATATAAATGTACTTCATGCACATAAATGTACCAAATGTACCAAAATGTACCAAATGCATATAATGATATAAATGTACCAAAATGCACTAAATGCGTATAAAGATACCCAAATGCACCAAATTGCACCTCTGTTCTGAAAGCGTGATTAATCTCCCATCACGAACATAACCCACAGGCTGGCGTCCCATCTCACACCCAAGCCACCCCCCCACCCCCCACCCCACCCCACCCCACCCCACACACACCCCACCCCACCTCCACTACAGGCTGGTGTCCACCTTGGAGGGTTGGACTGTATCAGACAAGCTTGGCAAATAATTTTTGTCTTTGTTTTTTGCGCCTTGCCACGGGCCCATCCCACCCACCCACCCCACCCACCCCACCTCACCCACACACACCACACACACCCCACCTCACCCACACACCCCCCACCCCACCCCCAACCCTACACACCCCAACCCACCCCCACTACAGGCCGGTGTCCACCTTGGAGGGTCGGACTGTCTCCGACAAGCTTGGCAAACAATGCAAATTTGCATTTTTTGCGCCTCCCCCCCCCCCCCCCCCCCCCCCCCCCCCCCCCCCCCCCCCCTCTCCCCACCCCACCCACCCCACACACCCCCACCCACCCCCCACACACCCCACACACACTACAGGCTGGTGTCCACCTTGGAGGGTTGGACTGTATCATACAAGCTTTGCAAACCAATGCAAGTTTGCATTTGTTGCGCCTTACCCCCCCCCCCCCCCCACCCCACCCCCACCCACACGCCACACACACTACAGGCTGGTGTCTACCTTGGAGGGTTGGACTGTATCCGATAAGCTTCTCAACCAATGCAAATTTGCATTTTTTGCGCCTTACCCCCCCCCCCACCCCACCCCACACCCACACCCACCACACATACTACAGGCTGGTGTCCACCTTGGAGGGTTGGACTGTATCCGACAAGCTTGGCAACATTATTGAGCGAGGAATTTATCCACGCAAGTTCCCTCCTTTAGAGTGAGTCATTATAGGCTACCATACTGCACACAACCATATTGCATGCAACAATTGGTAGTAAGCATTCTTGTCCAGAGATAAAGCTGGACGGATAGTCCCCTTCAGAGGATTGGACTGTGTCCGACAAGCTTGGCAACATTATTGAGGGGGGAAGTTATCCACGCAAGTTCCCGCCTTTAGAGTGAGTCATTGTAGGCTACCATATTGCATGCCACATGACGCTAGTATCAATCCAACCCAAGGCAAGGCAACCTAAGGCATGACACGAAAAGGCATCATCAGACCAATAGCATATCGAACCAGATGACTTCCTACAGCTTCCCTAAAGAGATAGGGGCAGTCTGCCACTGTTGGTGGCAATGTTGACATGACGCTAGTATCAATCCAACCCAAGGCAAGGCAACCTAAGGCATGACACGAAAAGGCATCATCAGACCAATAGCATATCGAACCAGATGACTTCCTACAGCTTCCCTAAAGAGATAGGGGCAGTCTGCCACTGTTGGTGGCAATGTTGACATGACGCTAGTATCAATCCAACCCAAGGCAAGGCAACCTAAGGCATGACACGAAAAGGCATCATCAGACCAATAGCATATCGAACCAGATGACTTCCTACAGCTTCCCTAAAGAGATAGGGGCAGTCTGCCACTGTTGGTGGCAATGTTGACATGACGCTAGTATCAATCCAACCCAAGGCAAGGCAACCTAAGGCATGACACGAAAAGGCATCATCAGACCAATAGCATATCGAACCAGATGACTTCCTACAGCTTCCCTAAAGAGATAGGGGCAGTCTGCCACTGTTGGTGGCAATGTTGACATGACGCTAGTATCAATCCAACCCAAGGCAAGGCAACCTAAGGCATGACACGAAAAGGCATCATCAGACCAATAGCATATCGAACCAGATGACTTCCTACAGCTTCCCTAAAGAGATAGGGGCAGTCTGCCACTGTTGGTGGCAATGTTGACATGACGCTAGTATCAATCCAACCCAAGGCAAGGCAACCTAAGGCATGACACGAAAGGCATCATCAGACCAATAGCATATCAAACCAGATGACTTCCTACAGCTTCCCTAAAGAGATAGGGGCAGTCTGCCACTGTTGGTGGCAATGTTGACATGACGCTAGTATCAATCCAACCCAAGGCAAGGCAACCTAAGGCAAGACACGGAAAGGTATCATCAGACCAATAGCATATCAAACCAGATGACTTCCAACATTGCCGACAACCATTGGTAAAAAAAAAAAGATAACGCCTAGAGGGGCGTGGTGTTAAGGGGACCCTCCCGTACGCCACAGCTGGGGAAAGTCACCACAGCAGACATTGGTAATAAGCATTGTTGTCCAATGGTAGTAATCATTGTTGGTAGCAACCATTGGTAGTAATCATTGTTGTCCAATGGTAGTAATCATTGTTGGTAGCAACCATTGGTAGTAATCATTGTTGTCCAATGGTAGTAATCATTGTTGGTAGCAACCATTGGTAGTAATCATTGTTGTCCAATGGTAGTAATCATTGTTGGTAGCAACCATTGGTAGTAATCATTGTTGTCCAATGGTAGTAATCATTGTTGGTAGCAACCATTGGTAGTAATCATTGTTGTCCAATGGTAGTGATCATTGTTGGTAGCAACCATTGGTAGTAATCATTGTTGTCCAATGGTAGTAATCATTGTTGGTAGCAACCATTGGTAGTAATCATTGTTGTCCAATGGTAGTAATCATTGTTGGTAGCAACCATTGGTAGTAATCATTGTTGTCCAATGGTAGTAATCATTGTTGGTAGCAACCATTGGTAGTAATCATTGTTGTCCAGAGATATACAGAGATTTATTTTCTGTAATATATTACAATTGTAATGTGAGACCCCGATTTGGTCCAAATGATTGTAATATCAGACCCCGATTTGGTCCAAATGATTGTAATATCAGACCCCGATTTGGTCCAAATGATTGTAATATGAGACCCAGATTTGGTCCAAATGATTGTGATATCAGACCCCGATTTGGTCCAAATGATTGTAATATCAGACCCCGATTTGGTCCAAATGATTGTAATATCAGACCCCGATTTGGTCCAAATGATTGTAATATCAGACCCCGATTTGGTCCAAATGATTGTAATATGAGACCCCGATTTGGTCCAAATGATTGTAATATCAGACCCCGATTTGGTCCAAATGATTGTAATACGAGACCCCGATTTGGTCCAAATGATTGTAATATGAGACCCCGATTTGGTCCAAATGATTGTAATAACAGACCCCGATTTGGTCCAAATGATTGTAATATGAGACCCCGATTTGGTCCAAATGATTGTAATATCAGACCCCGATTTGGTCCAAATGATTGTAATATGAGACCCCGATTTGGTCCAAATGATTGTAATATGAGACCCCGATTTGGTCCAAATGATTGTAATAACAGACCCCGATTTGGTCCAAATGATTGTAATATGAGACCCCGATTTGGTCCAAATGATTGTAATATGAGACCCCGATTTGGTCCAAATGATTGTAATATGAGACCCCGATTTGGTCCAAATGATTGTAATATGAGACCCCGATTTGGTCCAAATGATTGTAATATCAGACCCCGATTTGGTCCAAATGATTGTAATATGAGACCCCGATTTGGTCCAAATGATTGTAATATGAGACCCCGATTTGGTCCATATGATCAATAATACGAGACTCTATTTGAGCTCCCAGCTCTCAGACCCAAATCTCAAATATAGCTGGATAAGGGGTTGGACTGTATCAGACAAACTTGGCAAACAATGGAAATTTGGCTGATTGTGAAGTTCTTTTTATCTGCCTTGCCACGGATGGAGTTTGAAGGAACCATCTGCTTTGCTTGCACTGGGGAATGGTTACTGAGGGTTTTGCTTTCGCAGACCGCTACTGTGCCAAGACAAGCTTGGCGATATTATTGAGCGAGGAAGATATCCACGCAAGTTTCCATCTTTTGACTGAGTGATGCAACTGCCTCTAGATGATGGTACTGCCTTTTGATAGTGCTGGTACTGCCTCTAAAGTGATTGATGGTACTGCCTCTAGATGATGGTACTGCCTTTTGATTGAGTGATGGTACAAATGTTAATGTGATTGCTCTACTAATCTGATTACACCCTCTGTGTGCAATGTCAACCAGACCCTCACAGTCATTTCCAAGGACCACTTGGATATAGTGATCCTAAACCCTAAACCCTAAACCCTGGACCATAAACCCTCTGTGTGCATGTGCAATGTCAACCAGACCCTCACAGTCATTTCCAAGGACCACTTGGATATAGTGACCCTAAACCCTAAACCCTGAACCCTGAACCCTAAACCCTGTGTGTCCAGGTGCAATGTCAACCTGGCCCTCACAGTCATTTTCAAGGACCACTTGGATATAGTGACCCTAAATCCTGAACCGTAAACCCTCTGTGTGCAGGTGCAATGTCAACCTGGCCCTTACAGTCATTTTCGAGGACCACTTGGATATAGTGACCTAAAACCCTGAACCCTGAACCCTAAACCCTGTGTGTCCAGGTGCAATGTCAACCTGGCCCTCACAGTCATTTTCAAAGACTAGTTGGACATAGTGACCCTAAACCCTGAACCATAAACCCTGTGTGTCCAGGTGCAATGTCAACCTGGCCCTTACAGTCATTTTCAAGGACCGTTTGGATATAGTGGCAAAGTATGTGTGCGAGGAGACTCGCAAGGAGTGGCAGTGTGGAGAGATGCTGAGAAGGACGGAATCATACACCACTAAAGCAGTGGGCAGCAAAAATGGGAAGTTAGAACTTGACGTCGCTAGCATCCGTCAGCGGCAAAAGGACGTGGGCAGCTTGTATGTTCCAGTGGGACCACACGCTAACAGGTGTGTAAAACTTAAACTTGAACTTGAACTTGACGTTGCGAGCATCCGTCAGCGGCAAATGGATGGGGCAGCTTATATGCTCCAGTGGGCCCACACGCAAATATACAGGTTTGTGAAACTTGAATTTGAACTTGACGTCACATACACCAGCGGCATATCGACGTAGGCAGCTTGTATGTTCCACTGGGCCCACACGCTAACAGGTTTGTAAAACTTGAACTTGAACTTGCTGTTGCTAGCATCTGCCAGCAGCAAATGGATGTGGGCAGCTTGTATGTTCCAGGGGGTCCACATGCTAGCAGGTTTGTACAACTTAAACTTGAACTTGGTGTTGCTAGCATCCACCAGCGGCATATCGACGTAGGCAGCTTGTATGTTCCACTGGGACCACACGCTAACAGGTGTGTAAAACTTTAACTTGAATTTGAACTTGAACTTGAATTTGAATTTGATGTTGCTAGCATCCGTCAGCGGCAAGGGAGTGCGGGCAGCTTGTATGCTCCCCTGGGCCCACACGCTAACAGGTTTGTAAAACTTAGACTTGAACTTGGTGTTGCTAGCATCCATGAGTGGCAAAAGAATGTGGGCAGCTTGTATGCTCCACTGGGCCCACACGCTAACAGGTGTGTAAAATTTGAACTTGAACTTGAATTTGATGTTGCTAGTATCCATCAGCGGCAAATGGACGTGGGCAGCTTGTATGCTCCACTGGGCCCACACGCTTACAGGTTTGTGGAACTTGAAATTGAACTTGATGTTGCTAGCATTGTGCCGCCCCCCCACCACCACCACACCACCACCACCACCACCACCACCACCACACACACACACACACATGCATACACACACACTATAACACACACACAAACACACACACACACACACACACACACACATACATACACACACACACTCTAAAACACACACAAACACACACAAACACCTCCTCCCCCCTCCCCAACTTGAACTTGGTTACAGAGCACCAGTCAGCAATATGGCTCCTCGCCGTCTGCGGCAGTTACATGAATTACCAAGGAAAGTGTAAACGTAAACTATGCTTGATCCAATCTTTCCATACACCCATACGCTTGATCCAAACTCTCCTTACACCCATCCCCCAACAGGACAGATCGGGCAGGCTTAGGAAGACTGAAAGCCAGCCTGTCACAGCTGCCTCCAGAGGGAGCATTATCAAACACTATTACCAGGGGAAATGTACACGTCATCAAGAAAATAAAAAATGTATCCAAAATCTAAGAATTCTGATCAAATCTCTCCATACACCCATCCCTCAACAGAACAGATCGGGCAGGCTTAGGAAGACTGAAAGCCAGCCTGTCACAGCTGCCTCCTGAGGGAGCATTGGCAAACACTATTAAGGGCCTTCAAGAATCGGATGCCCGCATATCCTCAATCAACAACTTGCCCGTGGCATTATACGGAACCAGCAGAATGGGCTCTACAGCCAATCTGCCGGGCGCCTCAGGTACACCCTTTGATTATTATTATTATTATTATTATTATTATTATTATTATTATCAAGGTTTTTTAGTATTATTATTATTATTATTAGTAGTAGTAGTAGTAGTAGTAGTAGTAGTAGTATTAGTATTATTATTATCAAGTTTTATTATTATTATTATTATTAGTAGTAGTAGTAGTAGTAGTAGTAGTATTAGTATTATTATTATTATTATCAAGGTTTATTATTATTATTAGTAGTAGTAGTAGTAGTAGTAGTAGTAGTAGTAGTAGTAGTATTATTATTATTATCAAGGTTTTTTATTATTATTATTATTATTATTATTATTATTATTATTATTAGTAGTAGTAGTAGTATTAGTAGTATTATTATTATTATCAAGGTTTTTTATTATTATTATTATTAGTAGTATTAGTAGTAGTAGTAGTAGTATTATTATTATTATTATTATTATCAAGGTTTATTATTATTATTATTATTATTATTAGTAGTAGTAGTAGTAGTAGTATTAGTAGTATTATTATTATTATTATCAAGGTTTATTATTATTATTATTAGTAGTAGTAGTAGTAGTAGTAGTAGTAGTAGTAGTAGTAGTAGTATTATTATTATTATTATTATCAAGGTTTTTTATTATTATTATTATTATTAGTAGTAGTAGTAGTAGTAGTAGTAGTAGTAGTATTATTATTATTATTATTATTATTATTATTATCAAGGTTTTTTATTATTATTATTATTAGTAGTAGTAGTAGTAGTAGTAGTAGTAGTAGTAGTAGTATTATCAAGGTTTTTTATTTTTTATATTCGTATGCACAGCCTCAATCAACAGCTTGAACACCTTGGCATTATACGGAACTATTAGAATGGGATCCACCGTAAATCTGCCGGGTGGCTCAGGTACATGTTTTTTTTATAATAATAATAATAATAATAATAATTATAATAATAATAATAATAATAATAATAATGATAATGATAATAATAATTATAATAAAAATAAAAATAATGATGATGATGATGATGATAATAGTTGGGCTGATCTCCACTCAAGGGATGTTGAACATATAGAGTACAGGTAACCTTGGATCCACCCAGGTGTGTGTGTGTGTGTATGGGGGGGGGGGGGGGGGGGGGGGGGGGGGGGGGGGGGGGCTGGTGTCTACCCAGGCTTCACTAAGCTCGAGTTACATTACTAATATACTCCCATAGTTCTGAATGACCATGTTGAACACCGTACAGGTAACCTGGGATCCACCGAGGGGGGACTGGTGTCCACCCAGACTTCACTAAGCTCAAGTCACATGACTAACATACTCCCATAGTTCTGAATGACCCTGTTGAACACCGTACAGGTAACCTTGGATCCACCCAGGGGGGGATGGACTCCACCCAAAGCTCCCTAAGCTCTAGTTACATGGCTAGCATACTCCCGGACTACGGTGCCCCTCCCTTGAGCGACACCCAGAAACGACTGAGCCGTAAGCCCAAGAGGATGGATGCGTACAAGAGCCGGCGAACCAAGCTTGTGCTGCTGCGGGGGCTGGATATAGATGCGACGCTATTCGGCGAAGGTGTGGAGCGAGACTTGCTGATTGCCGTCGTCGTGCTGGCTACGTGGAACCCAGTGTGTGGGAAGTTGGAGACGCAGCTTGAGTATGCAAACTGTGAGCTGCAGGAAGAGGCTGGACAGATCAAGGTGTGTGTGTGCATGTGGGTGTGTGGGGGGGGATGTTGGAGACGCAGCTTGAGTTTGCAAACTGTGAGCTGCAGGAAGAGGCTGGACAGATCAGGGTGTGTGTGGGTGTGAGTGTGAATGTGTGTGTGTGGGAAGTTGGAGACGCAGCTTGAGTTTTCAAACTGTGAGCTGCAGCAAGAGGCTGGACAAATCAAGGTGTGGGTGTGTGCGTGTGGGTGTGAGTGTGAATGTGGGTGTGTGGGAAGTTGGAGAGCCAGCTTGAGTTTGCGAACTGTGAGCTGCAGCAAGAGGCTGGACTGATCAAAATGTGTGTGCGTGTGGGTGTGAGTGTGAATGTGTGTGTTTGGGACGTTAGAGACGCAGCTTGAGTTTTCAAACTGTAAGCTGTAGCAAGAGGCTGGACAAATCAAGGTGTGGGTGTGTGCGTGTGGGTGTAGGTGTGAGTGTGAATGTGTGTGTGGAGGAAGCAGCTTGAGACGCAGCTTGAGTTTGCAAACTGTGTGGGTGTGGGAGTGTGGGTGTGAGTGTGAATCTGTCAAGATATCAGTCAGTGGCATATATTGATGTATGCATATGTATATCACGTATCTACGTGAGTTTGTATACATATATGTGTACATAAGATATCGATATTTGTGAGTTCATATATATATATATATATATATATATATATATATATATATATATTCATATATATATATATTGGTTAGGTTGAACTTGCGCTGCTCACCATGTTTCCACTGCCTAATAATTTAATAAGTTTGTTTGTCTTCTTTTGATCATCAGCCTGATGTTAGCATCCCTACAATAATCGTAGAATTAAATTTCCACTGCAGCACGAACTCTGGGCTCCTGTCGGTAAAAACGATTGTTTGGGGTACAGTTCATCAGTGCCTTCTCGTTTTAGCCTGCCTGTCGTGGTTGGGCAAGTCTCTTAAGCCTATTTGGCCCACCCCTAGACTGTAACAACAACAACAACAACAACAACAACAACAACAACAACAACAACCCTGCTCTGAACCTCGAAGGTGTTCAAGCTCGATGCATCTGATGGCAATATGCTGCAAACAAAGTACGACTTCCGTACATCTCCAATGTAAGTTGCCTAAATACTTTGTATATTTTATATATATTTATATAAATCCAACCAAACCCAAACCAAACCAAGGGAAGTACGACTTCCGTACATCTCCGATGTAAGTTGCCTAAATATTTTGTATATATTTATATAAACCCAACCCAACCCAACCCAAACAAAGTACGACCTCCGTACATCTCCCATGTAAGCTTCCTAAGTATGACTCCTCGAAGTTAATATACTTTTCATGGTGCTTGGCCCCAGTGCAAGCAAACAGGCTGGCCCCCTCAACCTCACGCCTCGTACTATTTATTTGTTTATTGATTTATTTATTTATTGATTTATTTACTTACGCTTTTCAAACAGTTGTGGCGTGAGAGGGCAAAAAAAGCCAGGACCATACCCTAAAAGTTGAAGCTGTAGAGCCTTTTCTTTTGTCAAGAACTACCCATCTACCATACCTACCCACCCACTGACCCACCCAGCCAGCCACCCACCCTTCCCCCGGGTTGATGGTCTTTCCCAAGGCGATTTTAGGGACCTACCAGGCGCTTATGTATGCATGTATGTGTGTATGCTACAAGCTGTGGAGCTCTTTCTTTTGACAAGAACCTCACATCTACCTTACCTACCCACCTACCCACCCACCCACCCACCCACCCACCCTTCCCCCTGGGTGATGGTCTTCCCCAAGGCGATTTGAGGGAACTACCAGGTGCTTATGCCACAGTGTACAGGTACCCTACTAGCTCCGCTCATGTATGTATGCTTGTATGCTACAGTGTACCGCAACCCTCCTAGCTCCTCCTAGCTACCACTACTAGTCTAGTCTCACTCAAGCGCCTCCCGGCTGGCATCCAGGGTACTTCCAAGCGCGCGCTTTTCGCTGCCTTTTTGAGCCCCACTGCGCGTTTCACGCAGTTTTTTGCAACCCCCTGAGGGCGCAGCAAGCAATGTTTGCGCTTCTTGCACAACAAAGCGCACTTTTTTTGTTTTCAAGTGCACGAAAGCGCTGGCCAATTTGGTCAATGGAAGTACCCAGGTTGCATCTTTGCATAGGCCTATGCATTTGCATTAGCATCCTGTCTGTTATTGTTACCTTTTACTGTTGTTTGATCATTCAAATGCATGCTACAATGTACCGCTACAATGTACCGCTGCATTCAAATGCATGCTATAATGTACTGCTACAATATACCGCTACATTCAAATGCATACTACAATGTACCGATGCATTCAAATGCATGCTACAATAAACTGCTACAGTGTACCGCCGCATTCAAATGCATGCTACAATGTACTGCTACAATGTACTGCTGCATTCAAATGCATGCTACAATGTACCGCTACAATGTACCGCTGCATTCAAATGCATGCTACAATGTACTGCTGCAATATACCGCTACATTCAAGTGCATGCGACTATGTACCGCTACATTTTTCAGTTCAGAAAGTGGGGGTTTTATAGCTATATGGGTTTATGCGTCCTCCAGTGACAGTGTCCTTTTAGCTTTTTATAGCTTTTTAGGGCCATTTCAGGCCATATATTTGGGTTCCTTGTAGCAGCAATTTAGGCCAAAACGGGGTCAAAAGTAGCAAAAGCCATGTATAGGGGAAAAGACAAGTCTTATGCAGCGTTGCAAGCGACGCGTAAAATTGGGGGAGTGTGCTGGCAACAGAACGAAAGGTGGCAACGATGGAGCTGGCCGAAGCCAGTGAGTTTTGAGACAGTTGGCTGACGTGTCAGGCTTCAATTTTTTTGTCGGACAAACTGTACCATTATTCACCCTGTATTACTATTTGTATTGTAATTTACCCATATAATTTCCCCTGTGTGACCAGGTTCCTCTTCTTCTACAGCAAGAAGCTTGTGGGGGCAACCAGCAGTACCTTATCAGCATCCATACATGTACCTTTATTATTCACCCTGTATTACCATATGTATTGTAATTTACCCATATAATTTCCCCTGTGTGATCAGGTTCCTCTTCTTCTACAGCAAGAAGCTTGTGGGGGCAACCAGCAGTACCTTATCAGCATCCATACATATACCTTTATTATTCACCCTGTATTACCATTTGTATTGTAATTTACCCATATAATTTCCCCTGTGTGACCAGGTTCCTCTTCTTCTACAGCAAGAAGCTTGTGGGGGCAACCAGCAGCGCTTTCTCAGCATCCATACATTTCCATGCCTTGTTTACCCTTTCAATTTACTCTATACCATATTATCAATCACCCTTATCAGTCACCCTTATTATCTACCCATTTAATTTCCCTGTATTATTATTCACCCTGTATTACTATTTGTATCATTATGCACCCATGTAATTTCCCCTGTGTGACCAGTTTCCTCTTCTTCTACAACAAGAAGCTTATGGGGGCAACCAGCAGTACCTTATTAGCATCTATACATGCCCCTTTACTATTCACCCTTACTGTTTACTCAGTATTATTATTTACCCATATAATATTCCCTGTGTGGCCAGGTTCCTCTTCTTCTACAACAAGAAGCTTGTGGGGGCAACCAGCAGCACCTTATCTGCATCGCAGTTCAAGGTAGAAGTTAAGAGTGCCTTGGCGAAGGGCAGGAAGGGCGACTTCATGCCTGATGGATTCACTTTCAGGGGGGATGGGATGTGCAGCATAGGCATGCCATAGATAGGGAACGGCAGTATTATATCATGTCGTCATATGATATCATACAATGCCAGCAGTCTGACTAGGCTAAAGTCACCATTTATGTACAATATCATATGATGCAATTTGTATGATATCATATGATACCATACTCGCCTTTGGTCAACATCATATGATATGCCGGTCCCTAGTCATAGAGCCTAACCCACTTGATTGTGGAATTGTGGTGACCAACATAGCTTTTATTTTCAGCACCGAGCAGCAGCTTCTAGGCAGCTCCCCAAGACAACCACTGAGCCAAGCCCCAAGATGGCAACAATCCAGTAAATCTGGTTGTGTCAGCTTCTAGGTGCTCTAGGTTGCACATGGTTTGGCTGACTAGCCAGTCAAGAGAGCTGCCCAGAAGCTGCTGCTCGTAGCTAAAAACAAAAGCTATGCTGGACAGGGATCGGTGGAAGTAGGTCATGAATATCAAGTCTAGGGAGCTGCCCAGAAGCTGCTGCTCGTAGCTGAAAATAAAAGCTATGGTGACCAATCTAGGGCGACTTTCGGTCTACAGGCTTAACCTCCAGGGGGATGGGATGTGCAGTACATGCCCCAATATATTAGCAGTTCTGGATAGCTAATTGTGTCTGCTTCAAGGTGCTCTAAGTCGCATTTTGTTTGGAATAATAGCCAGCCAGGGGAGCTGCCTAAAGGCCATTGTTTTTTGGGGGGCTACACGTAGCAGCTTCTAGGCAGCTCCCTTTACCCGTCCTTGGGCCAGACCTGAAGCTAGCTAGAGTGTTTGAAAGGCAATGCGATAGGCAATCCAATGTAGCTGAAAGGCAGTGTGACAGGCAATCCAATGTAGCTGAAAGGCAGTGCGATAGGCAATCCAATGTAGCTGAAAGGCAATGAGATAGGCAATCCAATGTAGCTGAAAGGCAGTGTGACAGGCAATCCAATGTAGCTGAAAGGCAGTGTGACAGGCAATCCAATGTAGCTGAAAGGCAATGTGGTAGGCAATCCAATGTAGCTGAAAGGCAGTGCGACAGGCAATCCAATGTAGCTGAAAGGCAGTGTGACAGGCAATCCAATGTAGCTGAAAGACAGTGTGACAGGCAATCTAATGTAGCTGAAAGGCAATGTGATAGGCAATCCAATGTAGCTGAAAGGCAGTGTGACAGGCAATCCAATGTAGCTGAAAGGCTATGCGACAAGCAATCCAATGCAGCTGCACGTTTTGGGCTTGTCCCAGTGGTTGTCTAATGGAGCTGAGTGGAAGCTGCCTTGTGTAGCCCCAAAAAGTAACAGTGCTAGAGGCTGTTGCTCGTAGCTGGAAATAGCAGCTATGGTGACCAATCTAGGGTGACATCCTGTCTGACGGCTTAACCTCCTGGGGTATGGGATGTGCAGTACATCCCCCAATATATTAGCAGTTGTGGACAGCTAATTGTGTCTGCTTCATGGTGCACTAACTCGCATTTGGTTTGGCTCAATAGCCAGCCAGGGGAGCTGCCTAGAGGCTGTTGCTCGTAGCTGAAAATAACAGCTATGGTGATCAATCTAGGGTGATATAGGGCTTACCCTCCAGGCGGTAATGGGATGTGCAGTACATGTATTAAGTGTTGGATGTGCAGTACATGCATTAATTGTTGGAAATGCAGTACATGCATGTGTTGGAGCCATAGCTGTTATTTTCAGCTATGAGCAGCTAGCTCAATGAAGGTACAGGGTACAGCAGTACTCAGCTGCAACACCGAATCCTACAAATCTAAAGAAAAATGTATGAAAAGTGTGACCTACCTTGTCAAACTTCAAAGTGTGACCTACCGTCAAACTCACTGTTTTGTACGATGTTCTGAATCGTGAGAGTTTGCACTCGATGACATGTGAGGGGAGACTTTTACAACTATTTCACAGGGCTTTTCTTTCTTAGCAGCTTCTTCGCAGCTCCTTGGCAGCCACGGGGAACTCACCCTATGAAACCACCTCTCACCCGCTTAGCAGCTTCCTGGCAGCTCCTTGGCAGCCACGGGATCTCGCCCTATGAACACACCTCTTACCCGCTTAGCAGCTTCCTGGCAGCTCCTTGACAGCCACAGGGATCTTGTCCTATGAACCCACCTCTCACCCGCTTAGCAGCTTCCTGGCAGCTCCTTGACAGCCACAGGGATCTCGTCCTATGAACCCACCTCTCACCCGCTTAGCAGCTTCCTGGCAGCTCCTTGGCAGCCACGGGGATCTCGCCCTATGAACCCACCTCACACCCGCATAGCAGCTTCTTGGCAGCTCCTTGGCAGCCACTGGGATCTCACCCTATAAACACACCCTCACCCTCTCAGCAGCTTCTTGGCAGCTCCTTGGCAGTCACGGGGATCTCACCCTATGAACGCAGTATGTGGTGCATGAACTAGCACTCCAAATCAATGTTTCAGTTCATCAATGTCTTTTCTTTTTAGCCCTTCCCGTAGCAGTTGGGTAAGCCCATGTAGCCTATTTGGCCCTGGACTGTAACATACATACATACATACATACAAACAGACAGACAGACAGACAGACAGACAGACAGACAAGCATACATACATACATACATACATACATACATACATACATACATACATACATACATCATGAAAGGCTGTCCGATTGCTGTATCGTGATGTGTATTTTGGAGATCATTACATTGACATGGTCAGGCAATTGTTGACCAAAGACGAGCCCACACATCCGGGGGGGGCTCTTCCAACTGTTTGACCATTCTTTAGCTGAGAATAAGTGGGCTTAATTGGACAGCTGTTATTAGAAGAAGAAGAAGAAGAAGAAGAAGAAGTGTTACAAGTTTCTGTGCGCCGGCAATTCGGTGTCTAACCGTCTGCCGACTACAATACTTTCCCCTGCGCGATAACCACGGAAACCAGGGTTCGAAGTCGGACGGATTATAATGTACAATGGCATGTCGAAGTCTTTGTAATGTATGGTAATGTAACACGGTATAAAGTAATGTAATAGATGATAATCTACAGAGGCATGTCGAAGACAATGTAATCTTTGGTAACTTAATATAAAGTAATATATTATCATGTGCAATGGCATGTCGAAGACAATGAATATATGATAGCGTAATGTAAAGTGCACCAAATCGTTAAATCGTACCCTGCATTACTGCACACGTGGTGATACCCCGCGCTGTCGTTCCTTCCCTCATGCTATTATCTAAGAGCACCAATCAGTTGTAACCAGTCTGCGCTACTCAATTCTTTACAGATTCTGGGCCCATCACGCTGACCACCGCTAGGGACTTATACATAACATCTGCCCTGGATGTCACGGGCTTGCCCTGGGTTAAATCAATGGCCCGCTTTAGACATTGTAAGAAGAAAGAGAGGGTTCACTGAGTTTGAACTTCTTTGTGTGATATTTAATGAGAAGGGGTGCATGGTACATGCTTCTGAGCATGCATCTCGAACTATTTGGGCCGGGATCATACAGATCCCGGCACAAATAGTTCAGTGTTACAGATATGTGTGAAGAGTATGTTGTAAAGGATATAACACTTGCCAAATCTAGAGCACTGGTTGCATTCAACATCTTCTTGGGGCTACCAGCAGAGACCAAATAATATCTACAGATATTTGTATGATGCATGCTGGATTGATGAAGCGTGTTCTAGAAATGAAGCGAACACATACTCTGAAAGAAACAGGTCAATTCCCAATTCACTATGACTGGTTGAAATCAGTGCTTCAATTCTAGCACTCTATTGTGAAATACTGTGATAGTACCCCTGGCGTGGTGAGGGATGTTGCCCTTGCTTATCTCAATATGGCTATAGAACAAAGACTGATGAAGTACGGATGTGTCATACCCTTGCCATGTTGTACTCCTTTAAAGATTCCCAAGATGAATCTCTGGCCACCAATTTACATGGAGTTGTAGGACCTTTGGGAATTAAACCAGTCAACCGGAACAAAGTGGAGAAGGTCTTATTCTCCAATCATCTTTTCGTTGACTATATTTGCACTTATTCACCTAATACGCGCCCTAGAGATGAAAGCTCTGGAACTGAGAGTAGGGGCCAGGGTTGCTCTACATGTTGCGTGACAAACACCGATTTGGGAGGGTCCGTTGCGTATATTTTGAAACTGGCTGCGTCTCATCACGCATATTTTGAGTCTCCCAAGAACACTGGTAGATTCCGGCAGATCCTGCAACCCTGCGTTTTAGTCAGCCTCATGTGGCCTGACCTTCAGGTGGCAGCCATCGCGCAAGACCATCACCAGAACCAAGCACGAATTATCAATGTTGTACTGCCGATCTCCCATCTTTTTCTCGTCCACTTCCAGCCAGAAACGGCTCAGGATCGTCAGAGCAGTGGTGCGCGCCATCATGTAAGCCTGGTTCATGCCGATGCAGTTGCGATGTCCTTCACTGAATGGAATGTAAGCAGCCTTGTTGACAAGGGGGGGGGCGCCATCTTGACCAACCCCTGCAGTAGCCTCGTCCTCCAACCATCGTTCTAGCATGAATGCATCTGGATCCCTCCAGTTGTGCTTGGAGTTATGAAGAGAAATCTGGGGAATGAAGATGTGTGTGCCGGCAGGAACAGTGTACTCTCCAAGTTGAAGTTCCTCCTCCGTGTACCTTGAGGGTACCAAGCTAGCCACTGGATGCACACGCATGCTTTCTTTCAACACGGCATTGAAGTGTACCATGTTTGGCAGTTCACTGAATTCAAGCGCCCGTGGAGCTGGCCCCCCCTTCACATGGAGCAGACCAGCAGCCTTCAGCTCTTCACGGATGGCAGCCTGTTGCTTAGGATGGTTGGCAATCTCCCATAGCAGCCACGAAAGCGTTGAGGAGCCAGTGTCAAAGCCTCCAATCAGCATGATCGCCATATTGGCCATCAACTTATCATCGTCCATGCGCTCTCCCGTCTCTGGGTTCTTGAGCTTCATGATAGCTGCTCCCATGGTGAAGTCATCATCTGCTGGCTCCCCTCGAGACTTCAGCTCCTCCAGCATTCGAGCGTAGTGCTTCCATGTCCCGTCAAAGTTCCTCTGGATCTCCATGTATTCGGGCAGGAACCACAAATACTTCAACAAGTAGACTCGCAATGGGTTTGTAAAGCATTTTGAAACCTCTTGGAAGGTCCCATGCAGCGCATCAAGGAACTCGTTGGATGATCCGATATCCCTCAGACCATTGAACTGCATCTGGAAAGCTGTTTCCCCAATCATGTCGAAGGTGGCTCTGGTCAGAAGATCAAGCACCTCGATGCTCTTCTGGTAATCGTTCTTTGCCGCCATCTTGTCCATGATGTCAGCAAGCTGATTGGCCACAGCAAGAGAGTGTGGGTAAATTCTTTTGAGAGCGGCAAAGGAGAAGCATTGCGACAACGTCTTTCTGGATGTCTTCCAGAAGGGACTTTCATGAAGATCTGAAAATAGACTGACGTGACCTGAGGGTCCAGACATCGGTTTTGTTGCATTGTAGTTGCTTGACTTGGGCAGCTCTTTGCCTCCCTTGCCAAGGAAGGGCAGGTAGAGGGCTGGATCGCTGACCACCACAAACATCGCCCCTGGCAACATAATTTTGTAGACACCACCAAACTCGTTAGCCCACTTGAGGACGGAAATGTGTGGAGTCCTCCCGGCCATTTGGGCGAGGTTGCCCAGGATGGGTAGACCCGCTGGTCCAGGTGGAAGCTTGTATTTCGAAGGCTTCTGGGCCAGCCATAATACCGAGGCAGCCAGGACGGCAAGGCCTATAAGCACGGGTAGCAGATCCATGATGGGTATTATAGAGCAGAACTGGCAGCGTTGGGATCAGATTGGTTTACAAATATTGAGCGAGGTAGGAATACTTTTAATTGTAAAGTTAGAAATGAAGAAAATATAGATAACGGCAATTTGATCTCGACAAGTCCTAGGCAGCGTTGGCACCGTCGCAAGCAGGGTAGCAAGCGACGCGGGAAATTGGCGGAGTGTGTTGGCAACTTGGCAACGGAACGGCAGCGACAGGTGGCAACGATGGAGCTGACCGAAGCCAGTTAGTTACGATACAGTTTTGCTGACGTGTCAGGCTTCGTTTTTTTGGCCCGGGGGGAAGACACAGTCCCCTCGCGGCCCCCTCGTAAGACCAGGGCGTCAAATAAAGAGACGAAGAAGCACAGAAAGCCAGCCAGAAAGAACGAAGACAGAAAGAAAGAAAGAAAGCACGAAAGAAGAAAGACCCGCACGCAAGCCCGCCCGCCGCTCACGTCCGGAAGCAAGAATCCACCCGCAGCCGCACGCCGCCCGAAAGCAAGCAAGATTAAGAAATGAATAAATACATACATACATATATAAATAAATAAAGTGTATTTATTCATAGTTTGTTTTATAATACACCCAGGACACCTATCTCAAGGTAGGGATACAAAAATAAATATAAACATAAATAAACTATATTTATTTTTAGTATGTTTTTAATAAACCCAGGACACCTATCGCAAGGTAGGGATAAATACATTAATAAATAAGCTATATTTATTTATAGTTTGTTTAGGTTTGTTTTTAATAAACCCAGGACACTTATCTGAAGTTAGGGGATAGTTTATTTTATTTATTTATACGGTTTCAAAAGTTTGTTTTATTTATTTATACGGTTTCAAATTTTTGTTTGATTTATTTATACAGTTTCATTAGTTATTTTTATACTTTGTTTCGAGGGGGGTGTAAGACAGATTTTGGATCACGTCGTCAAAACGGTGTCTGATTCAGATGGGAGTTTGAGTTGTGGAACTTTCAGACAAGAGGAGGGGGAAAATAAGGTTGACAACAATTCTTACCCTGTTACATTACATTACATTACATTACATTACATTACATGTTAAAGTCTACTTGACACCGCGAGGGTGTATGAGACTCTGTGCTTTAAACAAAAAGAAAAAGCACCCACAAAGCAAAAAACCCCATTACATCAGGGGTGTGTCGAGGACAAACAAACCAAACTCCCAACCACCGTTTTGGTGGCGTAGGTATTAAACCCCTTAGAGCAGGACCCAGATCTCAACCACTAACAGTGGCGGAGGTAAGAAGCTAAAAAATGAGAAGTCTCAAGAAGAAAAAAAAGGGATAATAAATTACGGTGCCACTAAGCAGTCCAGGGCTTCCTGTCTTGCTCTTCTACAAGTAGAAAGATAGTCGGCTAGGTTGCTCCAAAAAGACTTAGTGCCATTTCCATTCATAAAGGTTCTGAATGTGGAATCGCAGAATTCCACATTCCATACGGTTAAGTCGGTATCCTCATGGACATGCCTATAAATATCTGTAAACAGATTCTGGTAGCGGAGGCGAATATCATTATAAAAAGGGCACTCAAACATATGCATTTCATCCTCAGTTTTTTGGAACCCACACATTTGACAGTGTGTCATTGAGCGAGGGATGTGTGCTCTATCCACCACCCTCATTCTTTCTGTGTTCAGCCAATGGGAACCCATTCTAAACTGTGCTATAGAACGAACCTGATCCTGCTTATGTAAGGCGGATGTAAAGGGAATCAAGCCATTCTCATCATTGCTGTTGGCTGCGAACCATTTTTGGTATCGGAGGCGTTTAAAGCCAACCCTTCTCTCATCAGGGATGTCTCTAACTGCATTGGTGTCACTTGGGTACTTAAACCTCCATGACTCAAAAACTTCAGACATAATACCTTCGACATCGACAGCCTCCAAAATGTTGATGTTTTTACTGGATCCTAGCTTGTGGAGAGCACAACGCAAGTCATGAACCCAGCCAGTGTTGGAGTCAAAAGATTCCTCAAGAGCCATTCTAATGAGCCTGTAAACCCCCCTCCCCTACCCCACCCCCCCTAAAATGGGAGTCATTCGAAATATTGTTTCATGCCCTATCCAATTATGTTCTTACATCTTTCAAGGGTTTTGCCCAAACGTGACATACAGCCAAGTTCAGATTTGGGAAAAAAATTAAGAGCCCCCCGTCTTACAGTGGTGGTACAAGCTGCTAATTACCCTGGACAGAGGAATATATAAAAAAAGGGATTTGTTCGAAATTACATTTTCTGGCAATAATTATTTTTACAGACGGCGAGCAGCCAAATTGCTGGCTGAAGCTATGTAACCAAGTTCAAGTTCTACTTACTCTGGACAAAGCTACCATGGCGATTGACAGCGACCATGAACACTAAAGCTCATCCGTAGGGATTCCCCCCCCCCCCCCCCCCCCCCCCCCCCACACACACACACCTTCATCATTTCAACGAGCTCTAACCTCTCTTATGGATATAGCTACAAACATCCGTCACTCCACTCAAACTAGTATGGAAGTAGTGTTCGTCCATTAACCTTCCCATCTGATATCAAGGTTGGACATAACGCGTACTATTGCGCTCTAGCGCGTAAGGTTTTGGAGCCCGACTGCGTGATTGACGCAAAATTTTAAAGCCCCTCTGGGCGCAGCGCGCAGATTTCCGTTTTCAGTTGAGTCAAAAGCGCAACCCAAAATAATATAATGTAGTACCCTGGTTGGGCAGCCCTGAGGTAAGCTGGGGGGGGGGGGGGGACTTACTTTCTCACTCATAGACTGTAATGCACACACACATATTAATAACATATGAAAAACATATGAAAAGCATATTAATAACACATGAATATAATGTTAATGGCATATTAATAACATATGAATAACATATAAATAACACATGAATGTCATATTAATAGCATACTAATAACATATGAATAACATATGAATAACATATGAATAACATATGAATAACATATTAATAGCATACTAAAACCATATGAATACCATATGAATACCATATTAATAGCAGACTAAAACCATATGAATACCATATGAAAACCATATTAATAGCATACTAAAACCATATGAATACCATGTGAATACCATATAAATAGCATACTAACACCATATGAATAACATATGAATAACATGTGAATAACAAGACTTTAATTCCATCCACAGCCTATACCGAGGAAGAATTCTCCTCAGGAGTAATGGCATTCATCTACAGATTGCTCACCATATAAAAACATATTGAAAACAGATAAAAACATATGAGAACGTATTAATAACAAGACTTCAATTTCATCCCCAGACTATAATGAGGAAGCCTTCTCCTCAGGAGTAATGGCAATCATCTACAGATTGCTCACCATATAAAAACATATTGAAAACAGATAAAAACATATGAAAACGTATTAATAACAAGACTTCAATTTCATCCCCAGACTATAATGAGGAAGCCTTCTCCTCAGGAGTAATGGCAATCATCTACAGATTGCTCACCCTGTGAAAACATATAAAAACAGATTTAAAACATAAAAATATATATAAAAAACATTTTAAAACATATCTCCATAGGTGCCTAAGTCAGACCCTGAGTGATACGGATGGATTGAGCCTATGCCCTCAAGTCCAAAAACACAGATGTTTTGCCAATAAGTTGCCCAACCACATCAGGTCAACACACAAATACTCGGATTTGGGTTTTCTCAAATGGTGGGGACCAGGTCAAGTGAAACATGCTAATTTGTTACTATGGGGTTCCCTAAGTCGATACGAGTTTTACGTAGGAAGTGATACGGAGCCTATCGCGACCGAAACAAGCCAATTTAAAAGAACACTGGGTACAAATGTTGTGTAACGTCTTTCTCTACCAGTAGTTATTACGGAAGGTCTTGGAAGGCAGTACACAGGCTGTACAGTTGAGTACGGACCCCCAAAACACTGATTATTTACATTTCGTGGGTGTCCTAAGTCTAGGTCAGAGTTGCACAGCATGAATTGAAACATTTTAGGCCTCGGTTTTGCCTATCTCAAGATATAGCGTGCATAACAACTCTATATTTTTTTTCGAAAATTCAAAATTCAAGATTCAAATATTTTTTGAAAATAAATTCAAAAAACAAACTTGTTTTTAATTTGTCTTCAAACATCCACATCTGAACTCAGTTTTTGATTTGGGGTAGATCATTGAAAACACACCCTAATCCTGAGCCATGGTGTGGTAGGCCACAGGGAGGTGAAATCTTGAGATGTACAGCTATTTCAGTAGATTCCGAGGCCAAGGCTGAAGCGCGGCCTCCGACCTTGTAATAGGGGTTCGATAAGCCTTTCGTCCCGAGGTACCTTTCTTCGGAATAGCTCGCGCGGCCTCGTATCTGACGCGATCTGGATTTGTATCACTAATTATCGCACATCTGATGTACTGCCACCGGCCTGCCGAACAAGGCTGCTCGCGACCAGATGCGAACGCGCACGAAAAGTAGCTGCGCGCATAGCTGACACCGTTGCGAACAATATGAGCCTGACAGAATTCGATTCCGAGCAGTTTGGGCCATGTTCGGCTCTGTATCACATTCTTGTATCGACTTAGGGCGTTTTCGGACTTAGGCACCAATGGAGATACAAACATCATATTAATAACAAAATTTCAATTCCATCTGAAGACGATAATAAGGAAGACTTCCCCTCAGGAGTAATGGCAATCATCTACAGATTGCTCACCCTGTGAAAACATATAAAAACAGATTTAAAACATAAAAATATAAGTAAAAAACATTTTAAAACGTACAAACATCATATTAATAACAAAATTTCAATTCCATCTGCAGACGATAATAAGGAAGACTTATCCTCAGGAGTATTGGCAATCGTCTACAGATTGCTCACCATATCAAAAACACACATATAAGAACATATTAAAAACATATTAAAAACAAGTTAAAAACACATAAAAACATATTAATAACAAGACTTCAATTCCATCCCCAGACTATAACGAGGAAGCCTTCTCCTCAGGAGTAATGGCAATCATCTACAGATTGCTCACCATATAAAAACATATTAAAAAACAGATAAAAACACATTAAAACCATATTAATAACAAGACTTCATTTCCATCCCCAGACTATAATGAGGAAGTATTCTCCTTAGGAGTAATGGCAATCATCTAAAGATTGCTCACCTTGTGAAAAACAGATTAAAAACAGATTAAAAACATATACAAATCATATAAATAACAAGACTTCATTTCCATCCGCAGACTATAATGAGGAAGTCTTCTCCTCAGGAGTAATGGCATTCATCTACAGATTGCTCACCACCTCAATGCTCAAGGAAGATGATAGTGATCGTCTGCTACAACAATGCCTAGCGACAGTCCTGAACCTGTCCAACTCACAAAGCTTCTGCGAGCGCTTCCGTGACATGGGTGTGGTGACGACTTGTCTGGAGTTGTTAACCCACCCAAACATTGAGACCGTGGTGTGGTATGCTATGAGCGTTGTAGCTCGAGTGTCTCTGTACGAGGCCTTACAAAGCATGTTGCGTCGTTCTGATTTGGCAGGCCGTGTGCAGAACCTTCTGCAAGCAACGAAAAATGAACATTTACAAGCGACTTCCGTGATTGCCCTAGCCAATGTGTATGCGGAAGCGGAGCAGGGAAGCGCTGCAGAAGACATCATTGCTGGGCAAGATGTTTCTGGATACCTGATGGTCGTGCTGGATGCTTGCCAGAACAATAATGGGGATGTCGGAGGTGAGGGGGTGTTCCGCCCGGTGGATAAGATGTCAAGGGCCCAAAAGAATGTCCTCAAAGAAGTTGTCTGTATTGGCTGCGGTGGTGGTGGTGGTGTGTGTGTGTGGTGGTGGTGGTGGTGGTGGGGGGGGGGGGGGGGGGGGGGGGGGGTCATTGGCTGCCGTGTTGGTTTTGGTGTTGGTGTTGGAAGTGAAGCTTGCCAGAACAATAATGGGGATGTGGGAGCTGAGGGAGTGATCCGCCCGATGGAGAATTTGTCAAGGGGCTCCTCGACGGGGATGTCCTCAAAGAAGTTGTCTTCATTGGCTGCGGTGGTGGTGGTGTGTGTGTGTGTGTGGGGGGGGGGGGGGGGGGGGGGTGGGGGGGTTGGGGTGGGGGGGGGGGGGGGGGGGGGGGGGGGGGGGGGGGGGGGGGGGGGGGGGGGGGGGGGGGGGGGGGGGGGGGGGGGGGGTGGGGGGGGGGGGGGTCCTTGGCTTGCGGGTGGTGGTGTGTGTGTGTGGTTGTGTGTGGTGGGGGGAGAGGGGAGATGGGTTCATTGGCGCGGGGTGGTGTGTGTGGTTGTGGAGGGGGGGGGGAGGGGGGGGGGGGGGGGGGGTGGTCATTGGCTGCGGTTGTGGTGATGTGTGTGTGTGTGTGGGAGGGGGTCCTTGGCTGCGGTTTTTGTGGTGGTGTTGTGTGTGTGTGTGTGGGTGTGGAGGGGAGGGGGGGGGGGGGGGGGGGGGGGGGGGGGGGTCCATCGGCTGTTCGGTGGTGGTGATGTGTGTGTGGTTTGTGGGGGGTCATTGGCTGCGGTTGTGGTGGTGTGTGTGTGTGTGTGTGTGTGTTTGTGGAGGGGGAGGGAGGGGGGGCATTGGCTGCGGTGGTGGTGATGTGTGTTGTGTTGAGGGGGGTCTTGCTGCGGTTGTGGGTGGTTGTGTGTGTGGTGTGTGTGTTTTTTGTGGAGGGGGGGGGGGGGAGGGGGGGGGTGGGGGGGGGGGGGTTCTTTTTTTGTTTTTTTTTTTTTTTGTTTTGGTGTTTCTTTTGTTTTTTTTTTTTTTTTTTTTTTTTTTTTCTTCTTTTTTTTGTTTTTTTTTTTGTGTTTGATGTGTGTTTTTGGGGGGGTGTTGTTGGGGTGGTATGGTTTTTCCTTTGCTTCGTTTTTTTTTTTTCTGTGTGGTTTGTGTTGTGTGGGTCGTGCTGATCTTGCCAGCACACTATGTGGATGTCGGATGTGGGGTGTGTCCGCCCGGTGGATAAGTTCAGTGCTTGTCGACGGGATTTCCTCCAATAGTGTCTTCATTGGCTGCGGTGGTGTTGTGTGTGTGTGTGTATGTGTGTGTGTGTGTGTGTGTGTGTGTGTGTGTGTGTGGGGGGGGGTCATTGGCTGCGGTGGTGGTAGTGGTGGATGCTTGCCAGAACAATAATGGAGATGTTGGAGGTGAGGTGGTTAAATGTATGATGCGATGTACGATGCGACGTACGATGCTTGCCAAAACAATGATGGATGTCGGAGGTGGCGGGTGTACCTTACGATGCGATGTCCGATGGGATGTCGATGCTGCCAGAAACACTATGGAGTGTTTGAGGGTGAGTGGTAAAATGTCCATGCTATGGACGTGCGATGTATGATGCCTGACGGTGCTTGCCAGAACAATAATGGAGATGTTGGAGGTGAGGGGGGTTAAATGTACGATGAGGAGTTGGAGGAGAAGGAGGAGGATGACGATGGTGGTGGTGGTGATGATGATGATGGTAATGATGGTGGTGGTGAAGATGATGCTGATGCTTCTGCTGTGGGAAGATGATCATGATGAATGATGGACGATCGTGATTGAATACTGATCTGATGAATGATGATGGTTGGTAGTGGTGGTTGTGGTGTGAGGATGATGGATTGTGGGGCGGTGGTGGTGATGATTACACAGGGGATGATGATGATGATTATGCTGATTATATGATGATTATATTACATTTGTCCTCGGCCCCATTGACTCGAAATAGCCCTCAAGCTTGAAGGAATCATGGGACTTAAGAACTCATGCCAAAGAAGGAAAGAAAAAGAAAAACAATGTTATAAACGTAGGTATATGGAGGGGGGGGGGGAGGGAGGGGGGGAGAGCAAGAGACTGGGGGGGGGGGGGGGGGGGGGAGGGGGAGGGAGCAGGAGACAGATTTTGGACCGCATGTTCAAGACAGTGTCCCCAGTCCCAGATGGGAGTCCGGAATTGTGGAGGGTTTCATACACAAGGAGGGGAACAATAAAGTGAAAAACAAGTGTTAACCCCCCCCCCCCCCCCCCCCCCCCCCCCCCACACACACACCCACCTCCACACACCCACATGCTGCAGTTCTCACTAATACATGGGCAGAAACTCACACACACTGACCACACCACAGCCCACACACACCCACAAAAACACACCCACACACACACACACACACGACACAGCCGCCCACCTGCAAGTTCTCACATATGACATGGGCAGAAACTCAACACACGCATACACACGACACCACACACACACACACACATCGCCACACTAGCAGTTCTCTTCACTACGAATGGACAGTACATAACACACACATCCCTCCCATGCCACACACACACGGCAATAGTAACTACAAATGGACATAAATCCCCCCCCCCCCCCTCCCGCCCCGCCCCCCCCCCCCCCCACACACACCAAACACACACACACACGTTCGCCACACTGCGTTCTTCACTATGAAATCTTTGACGTGCGGGTGTCCCAAAAAATTCCCTGACCTTTGCAAAAGTTGAGAAATATCCAAGTGGGCGCTGTCGAAAACTCGGTAGCTTCCTGGCGCCGCGCAAGACGATAACAAAGCCTAGAGCATGGGAGGGTATCCACCTGATCTGCTTGCGAGCTCTGATGCGTATGTCTGCTGTACAGGTAGGTGTATAGGTAGGTGCGTAGGTGTATAGGTAGGTGGGTAGGTGTATAGGTAGGTGGGTAGGTGTATAGGTAGGTGGGTAGGTGTATAGGTAGGTGGGTAGGTGTATAGGTGGTTGGGTAGGTGTATAGGTGGTTGGGTAGGTGTATAGGTGGTTGGGTAGGTGTATAGGTGGTTGGGTAGGTGGGTGGGTAGGTGTATAGGTGGGTTGGGGTAAGGCGGGTGGGTGAGGGCAGGTTTTATAGGTAGGGGGGTACGGTGTATGGTGGTTGGGTAGGTGAGGTGGGTCGGTGGGTCGGGGTATAGGTAGGTGTGTCGGTGTGTCGGATAGGTGGGTACTGTGTCTCGCATGGGGGGTAGGTAGTCCGGGGGTGGGTCAGGGGTGGCTGGGTAGGTGGCCAGGTCGGTTTTCGGTTCGAGAATGGGTCTGTGTCCGGTCCGTATGGGTCGGTGTCTGGTGGTGGGTCCGGTGTATCAGTGTGGTGGTCCGTGTCTAGTCGTGTGGCGGTTGTCGGTCGTGGGTAGGGTCTAGGCAGATCGGTGGTCGGTGTTTCGGTAGGGGTGGGTTCGAGTGTCAATAGGTCGGTGGGGATCGGTGTCTCGGGGGTGGGGCGGTGGCGCGTGGGTGGGTCAGGTGGCTCGGTAGGTGTGTCTGTTGCTGGTTTGTGTGTGTAGTTTGTGGGGTGTGTGGGCGTGCTGGGTTGTGGGTGTGCGGTTTAGGGGGTAGGTTTGGTTGTGGTGTGGGTGGGGCGGTGGGTGGTCGGTATGGTGTGGGTGGGTTTCTCCTTCCTATTCCTTTGGGGGTGGTGTAGTGCGTGTGTGGGGCGGGTCCGCGCTCTGCTTTTCTCTGGCTGCGATCCGCTTCCTCTCGTCCCTGCTTTGGCCCGGGCGTTTGTTTACGCGCTCTATGTCTCTCTCTTCGCTCGCTCGTTTTGCCCCCATTTTTCGCCCTCTCGTTGCTCACCCCGTTTTGTTTGTGTGCCCTCCCTGAGCCACTGCCCTGTGCCCCCGCTGTCAGCCCGCCTCCCCGCGGTCCTGGCGAGGCCAGACCACCCTCAGTACTACCCAACCCCCCACTTTTACGATTTGCCCCCTCACAAGCCCATGTGCATTCCACATCGCCGAGCTCAGCATTCTTTGCACATAACCACCTAATGGCTGCCGAGTCAGAGTAAGATAACAACCCTGTGCTTCGTAGCTTCGATTTGCACAATAAGCCTGGCTTACGAGCTCAGATTTGAAAACAAAAGCCCTGTGCTTGCGAGATCAGATTTGAAAATAAGCTCTGTGCTTCCGAGATCAGATTTGAAAATAAGCTCTGTGCTTCCAAGATCAGATTTGAAAATAAGCTCTGTGCTTCCAAGATCAGATTTGAAAAATAGCTCGTGCTTCCTCCGAGATCCACATTTGAAAATAAGATCGGTGGCTTCCAAGATCCGTTTGAAAATAGACTCTGTGCTTTTCCGAATCAATGTGAAATAAGCCCTGTGCTTACGAGCTCAGATTTTAAAATAAGCTCTGTGCTACCGAGATCAGATTGGAAAATAAGCTCAGTGCTTCCAAGATCAGATTTGAAAATAAGCTCAGTGCTTCCGAGATCAGATTTGAAAATAAAGCCCTGTGCTTACGAGCTCAGATTTGAAAACAAAAGCCCTGTGCTTGCGAGCTCAGATTTGAAAATAAAGCCCTGTGCTTCCGAGATCAGATTTGAAAATAAGCTCTGTGCTTACAAGATCAGATTTGAAAATAAGCTCTGTGATTACGAGATCAGATTTGAAAATAAGCTCTGTGCTTGCGAGATTAGATTTGAAAAACAAACTTGTGCTTACAAGCTCAGATTTGCATTTCTGCTGTACAGTCTCTGGAGCCTGAGATGCTGGACATGGGTCTAGTGGGTTTATCAGTATTATTATTGAGGTGATCTGCTTACGAGCTCTGATTTATTTATTTATTTATTATTTATTTCTTTATTTATTTATTTCGTTATTATTTATTTCTTTAGTTATTTCATTGCTTTATTTATTTATTTATTTATTTCTTTCTTATTTTATTTATTTATTTATTTATGTATTTATTTATTTCATCTATTTATCTATTTGTTTTCTTTATTTCTTTATTTTATTTATTTATTTATTTACATTTATTCATTTATTGATATATCTTCTTTTGTTTGTTTCTTTATCTATTTATTTTCTTTATTTCTTTTCTTTCCTTATTTATTTCTGTCTTTCTTTCGTTATTTTAATTTTATGTATTTATTTCTTTCGTAGTTCTTTATTTCTTTTCGTTCTTTGTCTTTCATTTATTTCTTTTCTTGCTTTCATTGCGTTCTTTCTTTCTTATTTTCTTTCTTTCTTTCTTTCATCTTTCTATTCTTTCTTTCTTCTTTCTTTTCTTTATTTCTTTCTTTCTATTCTGTCTTTATTTCATTTATTCTCTTTCTTCCTTTACTTTATGTCTTCATTGTCTGCTCGCATCTCGCATCTTTCCTAAGTCGTTGGTGAGCATGCACTGCCTGGTTTTACGCCTACTGGCCTCTTGTCCCCGCCAATATTTTTTTTGGCATAACGTTGCCCACCAACGGTGTTCGATATGTCCATACGCAACGTTGGTTCTCAATTTGTGGGCACAGGTGCCGTGAACCATGCTAATTCTCAACTATGGCTTCCCTACATTGACTCACCTTTTTCATCCCATGATTCAGTCTAATCTCGCTCCAACACACTTTCCATTACACTAAAAAGTCGTGTCGTATCGCGCTCACGCCTTCCTTTAACACTGTCCGGGTGGATGGCCCGGTTGTGGGATGTAGTGTAACAGGCGGGACGGCAGTACACAGAGCCAAAAGTCACATGATAATTGCATTTTGTTGTTGCCTAACTCATGTGCAGTAGCTGCGTAGACTCAGTTGCATCATTCTGAGTTCCAGATTTTGCTTGATAGCATGTAGAACAACTGAAAACAAAAAACAAGTTTTTCAAATTTCAAATTTCAAATCACACAATTCAAATAAATTCAAACAATATTTGTTTTTTTGAACTTTTCTTCAAGCGTCCACATCTGAAGTCAGATTTGTATTTGGGAATATGGGGTGAAATCTGAAGTTGGGAGGTGGAATTGGGAGCAAGGGATGTGAATTATCGAGTTGTACTGCTATTCCAGTAAATTCCGAGGCCGAGGCTAAAGCGCAGCCTCCGACCTTGTGGTAGGGGCTCGATACGTCTTTCATCCCGCAGAAACTTCAGTCGCGGTAGCTCGCGAGATCCCGTACCGCGATCTCGTTGAAGTCGATTCAAGCTTTTTGTACATCTCGTGTACTGCCAGGTGGCCTCCCAAGCTGGGCTGCTCGCGGCCAGATGCGAATGCGAACAGAAATTAGCTGCGCGCCTGGCTGACGCATTCGCGGACATTATGATCTACTCAGAATTAAATTCGGAGCAGTTTTGTTCGTGCAGGACCTTGAATCACAATAGCGATTCAACTTCCGGCGTTTTAGGACTTTGGCACTTTGACTTATGGAGATACAGTTTTTTTGTGTCTATTAATTCATTAATTTATTAATTTATCGTCTATTTATTTATTTATCTATTTATTTATTTATTTATTTATTTATTTATTTATTTATTTATTTATTTATTTCTTTGATGTATTTATCATTATATTGTTTATTCTTTATTATTTATTATTTATTTATTTATTTATTGTCGCTGTACAGTCTCTGGTCCACTCAGTTTTGCTGAAAATCGGCATTAGTAGTAATCTTAGTATATTTGGGTGATTCTGCTTTACGAGCTCTGATTNGTCGCAGGATCTCTCTCTCATCACATCTCGTCTCGTCCGTCGTCGTCTCTCTACAAGTCGGATCTCGTCTCTCTCTATATATATATATATATATATATATATATATATATTGCAAACCTTATCAATGACCACGTCAGCACAGCCCTCTTGCAATGGCAGTTGCCTACAGTCCCCAACCACCAGTGCCAGGTCAGCACTACAGGATCCACCAGCCAGCTGCATCCAACATGAGTGCTGTATGCACAAGGGATCACTGATCACTTCCCAGCCCTCCTTGGGTCCACCAGCTTGGGCGAAGCCCCCGCGGGAGGGGGGAACCGAATTATCACCAAACAAACCAGAGGTGGCGTGGCTTGCAGGGTTCACCAGTTTAGAAGAGTGACCTAGCCAGTGTAGGAAGAAGGGGATGAGCGAAAAATGGCTTTGTAAAACATAATCTCGTAAGCTGTCCTAAGTAGGATTTTTCCTATCGGATGCCTTTGCCTTTGCCTTTGTCTTCGCCTTTGCCTTGGCAAACAAAAGGCATTACCAAGTCTTTGGCTTAGGGTTCCTACTCTTACTTTTTCAGTATTTTAAATGTTTTGCTATGAGATTCGGACTTCTACATGTTGGAGGATGTTGACTTTCACTAAAGTGAATTTCTGTTGTTTGCAAAGGCAAGGGCACAAGAGAGAAAAATGCTTCAGGTGAGCTTAATAAGGTAAAAAACAAAATGTAATGTAAACATGAATTGGCTTTAGGTGAGCTTAGTAAAAAATAAAATACAATTAAAAAATAAATTGGCTTCAAGTACTTTAAACATGTAATTTAAAATTAAATTACCTTCAAGTGAGCTTAGTAAAAACCAAAATGTAATTAAAAAAATGAATTGGCTTTAGGTGAGCTTAGTTAAAAAAAGCAAGATGCAATTACAAAACTAAATTGGCTTCAAGTATTTTAAACATGTAATTTAAAATCAAATTAGCTTCAAGTGAGCTTAGTAAAAAACAAAACAAAATGTAATTTAAAATTAAATTAGCTTCAAGTGAGCTTAGTAAAAAACAAAACAAAATGTAATTTAAAATTAAATTAGCTTCAAGTGAGCTTAGTAAAAAACAAAACAAAATGTAATTTAAAATCAAATTAGCTTCAAGTGAGCTTAGTAAAAAACAAAACAAAATGTAACTTAAAATTAAATTAGCTTCAAGTGAGCTTAGTAAAAAACAAAACAAAATGTAATTTAAAATCAAATTAGCTTCAAGTGAGCTTAGTAAAAAACAAAACAAAATGTAATTTAAAATTAAATTAGCTTCAAGTGAGCTTAGTAAAAAACAAAACAAAATGTAATTTAAATTAAATTAGCTTCAAGTGAGCTTAGTAAAAAACAAAACAAAATGTAATTTAAAATTGAATCAGCTTCAAGTGAGCTAGTAAAATATAATTTAAAATTAAATTAGCTTCAAGTGAGCTTAGTAAAAAACAAAACAAAATGTAATTTAAAATTAAATTAGCTTCAAGTGAGCTTAGTAAAAAACAAAACAAAATGTAATTTAAAATTAAATTAGCTTCAAGTGAGCTTAGTAAAAAACAAAACAAAATGTAATTTAAAATTAAATTGGCTTTAGGTGAGCTTAGTAGAAAATAAAATGCAGTTGAAAAATAAATTGGCTTCAAGTATTTAAAAAATGTAATTCAAAATAAGATTAGCTTCAAGTATTTAAAAAATGTAATTCAAAATAAGATTAGCTTCAATTGAGCCAGCATGCAGGGTACTAAAGGAGATGATTTGCCACACCATATGCTAGGTTTTATCCAAATTGGCAGGTTCCGACCGCCCCCCCCCCTCTTTTGGACTCTTCCATCATTTTGGACGGGGCACCAGATGTTTTCCGTTTGTCATCCTCACGAGTGAGCTTAGAAAACAATGAAATGTAATTTAAAATTAAATAAGCTTCAGGTGAGCTTAGTAAAAACAAATGTAATTTAATAGGATTTTGTTTTCTTTTCTTATTTGTGCATGATGTTTGTGAGTCCCCCATGACTCCGTCAAGCCGAGGGCACAGATGGAGTCCAGCAGGGCACCAGGAAAAATGTCATCATCATCATCATCATCATCATCATCAGCTTTAATCACATGGTTTTAGCCGATGACCTCCAGTCCAAAGTCAAATACTTTTACACAGCCAAAAATCATAATGATAATTTGCATTTGTTGGGTGTCCTTACTCATTTACATAGTTGCGTAGACTCAGTTGCATCATTTTGAGTTCCACTTTTTGCTTGATAGCATGTAGAATAAAAACAAGTTTTCAAATTTCAAATTTCAAATCTCACTTTCAAAATAAGTCCCAAAAATACGTTTTAAATACGTTTTGTATACTTTCCAAAAATACGTTCCAAAAATACGTTTTAAATACGTTTTGTAGATGTTTAAACACTTTTTTTTAAACATCTACATCTTAAGTTAGATTTTGATTTGGGATTGGAGGGTAAATTCTCAAGTTGGGAGGTGGAATTGGGACACTGGGAGGTGAGTTTTTGGTGGAGCCCCCCTTTCTGGGGGGCGGGAGCCAGCCAGTGTTACCCATTTGTCCGTTCATCCATCCATCCATCCATCCATCCATCCATCCATCCATCCATCCATCCATCCATCCATCCATCCATCCATCCATCCATCCATCCATCCATCCATCCATCCATCCATCCGTCTGACCACGATGAAGCCTGACACGTCAGCCAACGGTCTCGTAACTAACTCGCTTCAGTTGCCACCTGTCGCTCCCTCGCGATCACTCTCCGCCATTTTTTAGCGTCGCAGGCGACGCTGCATAGAACTTGTCGAGTTGTACTGCTAAAAAGAAACCAAGAAACAATTAAACAAAGCGGTGGATATGAGAGCTCCTGTGCTAACAGTTCCAGGCCAGGTCAGCTCCTAGGCGGCCTGGTCCAGGCCAGTTGGGACTCGAGGGCCAAGTCTAGCTGGATTGCTCAAATCACTTTAATCGATAGGCCAATCTCGAAAGCGATGGGTTTCATCGCGAATAGCAATACATCGCTAAAGAAAGCAACTGCCTGCCCTAGCTAACAAAGAGGGGCTCCACTGCTCCAACATTAAAACGTAAAACAAATAAAGCATTAAAAAACATGAAACATGAAACATAAAGCAGCATAAATCATTAAAAAAACATGAACCATTAAACATAAAAAAAGCATGAAACAGCATAAAGCATTACAAAAGCATGAAACAACATAAAGCATTAAAAAAACATGAAACAACATGAAGCATTAAAAAAACATGAGACAACACAAAGCATTACAAAAACATGAAACAACATAAAGCATTAAAAACACATGAACACACCATGAAGCATTAAAACAACATGAAACAACACAAAGCATTACAAAACACATAAAAACAACACAAGGCATTACGGAAACATCAAACAACAACAATCAAAAAACAGAAAACAGCATAAAGCATTAAATCATTGAACAACATGAAGAATTAAAAAAAAAAACATAAATCAACATCAAGCATAAAAACATATAATGCACAACAACAGAAAACAACACAAACCATAAAAGCATTTAACATACAAACACACAAAAAACATGAAGCATAAAAACATAACATAAAAACAGAATTAACATGAAACAAGCTTCGCTCACCTATGGGTGGGGAACGGCAACTAATATAAGTGTTTGAAAAACTAATATAAGTGTTTGAAAAACTAATATAAGTGTTTAAAAAACTAATATAAGTGTTTGAAAAACTAATATAAGTGTTTGAAAAACTAATATTAACTGATATTACTACAGTGTCACAATCTTATTAGTTTTTCAAACAAATTCGAAATTCTTATGAGACAGGTCGTCCGACTAACATTGTATAATATTATTTGTTCACTAATATTATACAACATATTTATAATATTTATATAATATTTATATTATTATATTAATATTTATATTATTATATTAATATTTATATTATATTTATATAATATTCTTTGTTCACTAATATTATATAACATAGCCGACCCCTACCTATGGGTTGAGGCTCTTTCCCAGTGGAACTCTCACTTCTGTCCACAGCCCCCCTTACACTTCCAGGCTCGTCCTGAGTTCCTCCACTCTGCTGTACCGCCTTGGGTGCCAGGTCATCTGGTTTCGATACCTCGTGCGGGACACTGTACCGCTCCTTCAGTTTCCCCAACACAGCTGGGGAGGCATCCAGCAGTACAAGCCGGCTTCTAGGCAGCTCCGCTGCAATCTCCAACCCCATGGCACTGCTCCCACAGCCGACATCGACCAACAGGGGGGGCTGCGGACAGCAGGAATCGGGAGGGGGGGTGGTGTGTGTGGGGGGGCTTGGGGGCTGTGGACAGCAGAATCGAGGAGGGTGTGGGGTGTGTGTGGGTGGGCAAGTTGGTGTGTGTGTTAGGGGGGCGGGGGGGGGGGGGGGGGGGGGGGGGGGGGGGGGTGGGGGGGGGGGGGGGGGGGGGGGGGGGGGGGGCTGCGCAGCAGGATCGAGGAGGGGGTGTGTGGGATGAGGTCTGGGGCTGCGGACAGCAGGAATCAAGAAGGGTGGGTGTGGGGGGGGGCTGGGGGGGCTGCGGACAGCAGGAATCAAGAAGGGGGTGGGGTGGGGTGGGGGGGAGCACACTCAGCTTAAATCTACATATTTCTCCACACACCCACACCCACACCAAACCCACATCATACCCACACATACACCGCCCGCCCACACACCACCACTCCCACCCTCTCACATCCTCCTCCCACCATCAAACAGAGGCAGGATCTTAGAGGGACTCAGACCCCCCCCCCCCCCCCCCCCCCTTCCACCCCTGCCCCCCTCTCCCCCATCCCCCCCACACCTACCCATCCATCCTGCGATGTCCCCCTCCCACCACTCTCAGCCTCTTTCATCCTCCTCACACCCCCACCTCCCACCGCCACACGGGGCAGGGGCTTATAAGGACTCTCCATACGCCCCCCCCCACAAACCCTAATCACGCCCCCCCACTTACATCCGCCCCCCCCCCCCCCCCCCCCCCCCCCCCCCCCCCACCCACCCACTACCTTTTACCCCCCCCCCCCCCCCCCCCCCCGCCCCCCCCCCCCCCAAACCAACCCATATATCCCCTCCCCCATCCCCCCGCCCCCCCCCCCCCCCCCCCCCCCGAACTACATCCTCCCAGCCTCCCCCCCCCCCCCCCCCCCCCCCCCCCCCCCCCCCCCCCCCCGACACACACACACACCCTCCCACCTACCCATCCACCCCACATATCCCCCAACCCCCCACTCACCCTGTCACCCCCTCCCCCCACCGCCACATGGAGACAGGAGCTTATCAGCGACTGAGACGAGCAAAGTCACAATGCCACTCTCGCGCAGAACACCCTCACCCTTACACACACACCTACCCATCAACATTCGTACCCCCGCCCCTCCCCCCTCACCCCCACCCCCCCCTCACCCTGTCACCCCCTCCCCCCACAGCCACATGGAGGCAGGAGCTTATCAGCGAACTGAGACGAACAAAGTCACAATGCCACTCTCACGCACACACCCTCACACACACACACACACACCTACCCACCAACAAACGTACCCTATCCCCTACCCCCCTCCACCCACCGCACACACACGCACCCTTTTACCCCCTCCCCCTAACTACCCCCCCCCCCCCCCCCCCCTAACACTCACCCTGTCACCCCCTCCCCCCACCGCCACATGTAGGCATGAGCTTATCAGCGGACTGAGACGAGCAAAGTCACAATGCCACTCCCGCGCAAGCTGTGCGGGGTCTGAGCGGTATACTTTGTCCCAGTGATTCGCGTATGCGCAAGCCTCCGCCATGCTGACAGTGCAATTTTGTGTGTGTGTGTGTGTGTGTGTGTGTGTGGGGGGGGGGGGGGGGGTAGTGGTGTGATGATGATGGTGATGGTGGGGTGATGTTGATGTTGATGGTGTGGTGATGGTGATGGAGGGAGCAGGAAGGAAAGAGGGTGGGTGTGTGGGAAAGAAAGCAAGGAGTGGAAAGGAAGGTCTCAGAAAGAAAGGAAGGCTGGTTGGCAGCAGTGTTGGTTGCCAGGTCGGCGTGATTTCAGGAAGCAGTCCAAAGGGGGTCCTCGGACAATACAGGAGGGGGGGAGGGGGGTGACGGGGGGCGGAAGGTAGAAATAGAGGAGGGCGGAGTGGGGGAAGTAAAAGTAGCAGATTCCAATGCACGATGGTGACAGGTGATGCGATAAGCGTAGGAATGAGCAGAAGGGAATGAGGTGGGAGTGGGAAAGTCAGGAAGTCTGGCTGCTCATCCACCCTGCCAGCTCGGACAAGAGGCGGTTAAATCCGTTAGGCCCCGTGCTCGCCTGTGCAGCCAGAAGCACGTCCGAGGACGAGATTTAGGGGGGCCGCTGTTGCGCATGAATTGTGATACAATAATAGTCCGCGCTCCGCAATCACTCGGACAAACTCCATGGCTGCGATCAGAGCTTTCAAGGCGAGTATCTCAACGAAGCAGTCCTGGTCTTTTTCACGCAACAGGAACTTGAATAGCAGAGCAGTAAGGAGCTTTTGCGCAATGGCTTCAGCGGAAGAAACGACGGTGGCACAAGCCATCGAGGGGGTGCGATCAAGAATGGAGCAAGCGAGTGCTAGGTCTTCAAACAAGGAGGTGTGTGGGTGTGAATGGTGTGTGTTTGTGTTTGTGTTTGTGGGTGTGGGGAGGGGGGGAGGGAGGAGGGGAGGCATGCCCCCAGGCATGCTGTGGATGTTTGGTGTGTGTTTGTGTAGTGGATGTGTGTGTATGGAGGGACGGGGGGCGTGCTGTGTGGTGTGTGGGTGGGTGGGTGTGGTGGGTGGGTGGGTGGGTGGGTGGGTGGGTGGGTGTGTGTGTGGGGGGGGGGGGGCATGGTAAGTTTGTGGTGGATGTGTGTGTTTGTATGGTGTGCGTGTGCGTGTGGGTGTGTGAGCATGCCTCCAGGCATACTGTGTATGTGTAGTGTGTGCATGTGTATATGTAGGTTTGGTGTGTTTGTGTGGTGTGTGCTTGTGTGGCGTGTGATGTATATATGATACGATACAGTATGATGCTGTATTTCATACTGTATTAATGTACTGCTTTATCTTTATAGTCCAGGGGTAGCCAAGTAGGCTGTGGTGGTGACGGTGGTAGTGGTGTGTGTGTGTGTGTGGGGGGGGGTGAGGCGTGAATGCAGTATTGTTGAAATTTGCATCATTGCTTTATCGCTTGTACCCTTTGATTTTGAGGATGGTTGGAAGACCCCCCCAGATGCTGTGGAGCGGGCTTGTCTAGGGTCATATATGGCCTGCCAATGTAATGTAATGTAATGTAATGTAATGTAATGTAATGTAATGTAATGCTATGCTATGCTATGCTATGCTATGCTATGCTATGCTATGCTATGCAATGTTATATCTACGATATCAGCCTTGACAATCCTAAATAGGATCACTGTTGCATGGAAATAATGCAATGTAATATAATGCAATGTAATATCTACGATATCGGCCTTGACAATCCTAAATAGGATCACTGTTGCATGGAAATAATGCAATGTAATATAATGCAATGTAACATCTACGATATCGGCCTTGACAATCCTAAATAGGATCACTGTTGCATGGAAATAATGCAGCGTAATGTAATGCAATGTAATTTCTACGATATCGGCCTTGACAATCCTAAATAGGATCACTGTTGCATGGAAATAATGCAATGTAATATAATGCAATGTAACATCTACGATATCGGCCTTGACAATCCTAAATAGGATCACTGTTGCATGGAAATAATGCAGCATAATGTAATGCAATGTAATTTCTACGATATCGGCCTTGAAAATCCTAAATAGGATCACTATTGTATGACAATAATGTAATGTAATGCAATGTAATGTAATATCTACGATACTGGCCTTGAAAATCATAAATGGGATCACTGTTGTATGGCAATAATGTAATGTAATACAATGTAATGTAATGTAATGTAATGTAATGTAATGTAATGTAATGCAATGCAATGCAATTTAATATCTATGATATCAGCCTTGACAGTCCTAAATAAGATCACTGTTGTATGATTCTGCAGCCGGTCACTCTGGTTGCCGTTAGTAAGACCAAGCCAGTGGAGGCACTACAAGAAGCATACGATGCGGGACAGCGTGTGTTTGGGGAGAACTATGTGCAGGTGAGTGCTGTTTTTAAATGTTTTCATTTTTATACTTTTTATACATTTATACGAAAAAGCTTTTATATTTGTCTACTTGTATACTTTTTTAATTTGTATATTTGTATATTTGTATATTTGTATACTTTTTTAATTTGTATATTTGTATATTTGTGTACTTTTTTAGTTTGTTTTCATGCTACACATCGCTAGGCGAGTGATGCTTTCAATTTTCACATTTTTGATTTTAAGTTTTTAGCGTTGCAAACAAATATTGTTTTGTGTGCGACGCGTCGCAAATTGAGCGAATCGGTGGGGCCCCAGTGCAACGCGTTGAGCCTCAAACCTCGTTGAGCGCGAAGCGTGTAGTTCAGGCAGTTCGGAGGGGCTTCTGTGATTAGCTTAGCCGGACCCATGCGTCACCATGCAGCTAATGTTCCACCTGGGCGTGTATTACGGGTAATACACGTGTATTACGCGACAAACACTGGGCCTCGATTAACATTTTGGGCGCATTGAGTCACGAACACCCCCTAGCAAGCTTTGTACCGCTTTAGAAGTACGCAATCTCCGCCTCTGTAATCTGGTGGGGTGCTCGCAACCGCAATTTTTCGCGGACTGACCTTCCAAAGTTCGGGTATGGCAGGCATATGGAATGGCGACGCGTCGCAACAAAAACAAATGTGGTCCTCATCACCCCAAATGTGGTACTCATCACCCCAAATGTGGTCCTCATCACCCCAAAGTGCATTTTGAGTTCCCTGACCTTCGTAGTGTGCTGCTTGATTTGGATCCGTTTATGGGATATTTTCTGTGTGCTGCTTGATTTGGATAATATTAATTGATATCTTCTGTGTGCTGCTTTAATTTGATACGAGTAAGTGATCTTTTCCACGTGCTGCTTGATTTGAATAATATTAATTGATCTTTTCCGTGTGCTGCTTTAATTTGATACAATTAAGTGATCTTTATAGTGTGCTGCTTTAATTTGATATGTTTATGGGATATTTTTGTGTGCTGCTTGATTCGGATAATATCAATTGATATCTTCTGTGTGCTGCTTTAATTTGATACGAGTAAGTGATCTTTTCCATGTGCTGCTTGATTTGGATAATATTAATTGATATCCTCTGTGTGCTGCTTTAATTTGCTACAAGTAAGTGATCTTTTCCATGTGCTGCTTGATCTTCATACAATTAAGTGATCTTTTCCGTGTGCTGCTTGAATTTCATACAGTTAAGTGATCTTTTTACACAGTCACACACTTAGAGTCACACGCACTGTCACACATAGTCACACACAGGCACACTCTGTCACACACACAGAGTCACACACAGGCACACTCTGTCACACACACAGAGTCACACACAGGCACACTCTGTCACACACACAGAGTCACACACAGGCACACTCTGTCACACACACAGAGTCACACACAGGCACACTCTGTCACACACACAGAGTCACACACAGGCACACTCTGTCACACACACAGAGTCACATACAGGCACACACAACTCTCTCAGGAGATGGTAGACAAGGCACCTGTACTGCCGAAGGACATCAAATTCGCCCTAACACTGTTTTGTCCAAACCCTGTTTTGTTCTGCACATCTGTGCGGTACACCCACCTCTCAGGAGATGGTAGACAAGGCACCTGTACTGCCGAAGGACATCAAGTGGCACTTCATTGGCCACCTGCAATCCAACAAAGTGAAGACCGTAGTTGGTGAGTGGTGCAGACAGTTATGCAGGCACTTTTGTTGGTCGTAGTTGGAGAGTGGTGCGTACAGTTTTGTTGGTCGTAGTTGGTGAGTGGTGCAGACAGTTATGCAGACAGTTGTGTTGGTCGTAGTTAGTGAGAGGTGCAGACAGTTATGCAGACAGTTGTGTAGGTCATATTTGGTGAGAGGTGCAGACAGTTATGCAGACAGTTGTGTTGGTCGTAGTTGGTGAGAGGTGCAGACAGTTATGCAGACAGTTTGGTAAGTAGCGCACATTTTTGTTTTGTGATGCGTTGCCGTTCCGTCGCTGCATGGCGACACATGGGTCCGACTTAAACTTTAAACCCAAACGCAAATACAAAACCTTACCCAAACCAAAACCCCAAACCTGAACCCAAACCCAAGACCTAACCCAAACCTAAACCCAAAGCCAAACCTAACCTAAACCCAAAACCAAATTCAAAACCAAACCACAGTGCATACCACTTCATCATCCACATGCAAAAAAGAAATAGAAAAACACGTGCACACAAAACAAACTTGCACAAACACAATCACAAACAAAAACACATGCACAAACACAAAGGAAAAAGAACATGCACCAACAACAACATAAACACATGCACAAACACAAACAAAAACACATGCATAAACACAAACAAAAACACATGCACCAAAGCACAAGGAAAAAGACATGCAATAACAAAAGCAATAACCAAAACAAAACAAAACATATGCACAGACAAAAACAAAAACACATGCACAAACAAAAACAAAAACAAAAACATCTGCTATACACTCGTGCAGATAATGTTCCTAATCTGACAATGGTCGAGACTGTGGATTCTGTCAAGGTAGGGACCAACTTTTAAACATTTTAAAATCCGAAAATCAAAATTTTTATTTTTGAAATTCAAATTTTAGATGATTGAGACTACAGATACTGCCAAGTGAAGGTTGTGAGGCCAACATACCACAGGATGATACGCAGAATATTTGTTTTACAAAAAAAAAAAAAAAAAAATCTCTTGACCATCCAAATCAGGGGACCAATTAAGGAGTCTTTGGCGTGTACTGCTCTGTACTGCGCTGACATTTGTGTGTATCAGCTTATCTCCTGAACTCCTGTTAATCGTGTGACCAATTAATGAGGCTTTGACTTTTACTGCTCTGTACTGCTCTGTACTGCTTTGGCATTTTTCTGTTTATCAGTTGATCTCCTGAGCTCGCATTTATCAGGAGACCAATCAATGAGGCCTTGACTTGTACTGCTCTGTACTGCTCTGTACTGCTCTGACGCTTTTGTGTTCATCAGCTTATCTCTTGACCTCCTATTGATGAGGTGATCAATAAATGAGGCTTTGGCGTGTACTGCTCTGTAGTGCTCTGACATTTTTATGTTTATCAGTTTGTCTCCTCCTATTTAAGAGGTGACCAATTAATAAGGCCAACTCTACATACACCACCACCAACTCTCTGACAGTTTACCTCATTACCAATTAATGAGCCAATGAGTTTCTGACACCTGGATATCATCAGTTGGAGGATTCAGCGTTTGAAATTCAAAATTCAAAATTCAAAATTTGTATTGGTCTGTGCAGTTGGCTGACAAGCTGAACAATGCTTGGGAGTTGGCTGGTCGCGAGGTTCCTCTTTCTATCATGGTCCAGGTAAGGCAGCTAGGGCAAGACAAGGTGTTGTGGGCATTCTAGTGTAGCAGCTGCACCTTGGGGCCGATAGTTTCCTCTCAAAACTGGCATCCAAATAGCGTGTCGAATTTAGAATGTCAAGGGGATCTTGAAGTCGTCAAAATAATTGTTTTAGGAGCAGCTTGGAAAAAGTTGAGGGCACTCTAGTGTAGCAGCTGCACCTTGGAGTCCTTATTAGTTGACACACAGACCCACAGCCACCCCCAATTTTCTAGAAGCTCAGGCAGGAAGCTCAGGCAGGCTCAGGCTCGAGCTCAGGCATTCTATTATTTTCGGCTTTTCGAGGCAGCCTCTGGGCAGCTCCCTGAGCCAGCGCCTACACTGCACCCTGTGTGTATGTATGGGGGGGGTCCAGGTAAGGCAGCTAGGGTAAGAACAGGCCTATTCTTTTCGGCTTTTTTAAACAGCCTCTGGGCAGCTCCTTGAGCCAGCGACTACACTGCACCCTGGGAGGGGGAGGGGGGGTCCAGGTAAGCCAGCTAGGGCCAGACCGGGACTTTTCTTTTCGGCTTTTCCTGGCAGCTTCTGCGCAGCACCACAGGTTTTTCAGGCATGGGGTAGGGTTTCCTTTTTTAAACTCCTGCTGGACCCCAATATTTCTGCAGTTCTGGACAGCTGGTTGTGTCAGCTTCAAGGTGCATTGGATTATACTAGCCAGACACAGTTGGGAGTAGTGAAAAGCCGGGTACTTCCATTGACCAAATTGGCCAGCCAGAAAAACTAAAAACTGCGCTTTGTAGCGCAAAAAGCCCAAAAATTGCTTGCTGCGCCCACAGGGGGGTGCAAAAAATTGCGTGAAACGCGCAGTTGGGCTCAAAAAGGCAGCGCGCAAAAGCGCGCGCTTGGAAGTACCCTGGTTAAAAGTTGGTAACAAGTTAATAACAAAGTAAATGTTGATAACATGAAAACTGTGCGGCAAAACAGTGACCATTCCAGGAATTGTTGGTGTATAGCAGAAGGTCGCAAAATAAGTACAGTATCTATTAAGGTACAGTATTTAAAAATGGCTGCAAAAAGCTATATATAGTGGCCATTTCTGTAGTTGTTGGTGTTAAGCAAAAGGTCGAAAAAAACCAAAGTGTCAGGCACATGCTTTGTAGGGTGGTCAAGCACGACGATAACTACTTATATCATTATGTTGGGCAATATGGTGGCCAATCCTGTAGTTTTTGGTGTTTTACAAAAGGTCGCACAAAAGTAGCTGGCAAATGTTTTTTAGGGTGGTCAAACACAACGATAAATATTTATATTATTATATTTGGCAATATGGTGGCTAGTCCTGTAATTGTTGGTGTATGGCAAAAGGTCGCAAAAAAAACAAAGTGGCAGACAAATGTTTGTAGGGTGGTTAAACACAACGATTACTATATTAATAACTACTGAACTGACAAGAAAGTTCAACGTTTTTAAAATTCGACATTTTTCTGTGGCAACGACGGGAATTGAGCACCCCTCAAACCCAGGACTATCCCTTTGCGTCGCCCCTGATGAAAAATGTCAAATTTTAGAAGCATTAAATTTTCATGTCAGTACGTTATATTAACTATTAACTATTAACTAACTTAAATTAACATGTCAGTACGTTATATTAACTATTAACTAACCATTCCTCAATTAAAAATGCGTACAAGACGCCACAGGACGCGAGATGGAAGGAACCCTCAAATTTTGGAAACGTTGAATTGTAGTGTCAGTACGGTATATTAACTATATGTAGGGAACGGCAAATCATATGATGTTGACCAAAGACGAGTATGATATCATACGATATCCGATGGGGGGGGCAAGAATAAAGTTGGCAGACCGCATGTTCGGAAGTTGTTATATTGACCCCTGGACCCCCCCCCCCCCCCCCCCCCCCCCCCCCCCCCCCTCCCTCCCCCCCTTTGAGACCTCATATCTGAACACCCAGACAGTATAACATAGTGAAATCCTCCATGAGCATCATCTCGTCAAGGCCTTTCCAACCATACAACCAAAAGATACAAATATCAAGTTTGGACAAAGTTATTTAGATTTCAGTATTTTTACAACTTTCTTGAGCGCTCCGCAGTCGTCTGCACCCTTGGAGGAGATCACTAAGGCATGTAAAGGACTGAAGGCGCTATTTATCTGTCTACCGTATCTAACTTTATTATCATCATTATCATGGCTCAATCGACTCAACTTGTATTCTGGAGCCTGATGGTCTGCTCGGGTGCGTGTGTGTGTGTCTGGGGTGTGTGTGTGTGTGTGTGTGTGGGGGGGGGGGGGGGGGGGGGGGGGGGGGGGGGGTCCACTGCTTTAGGAACCTCGTAGAGGACCAGAGTTCAGAACGCGCATCCAAACGCGTTGCGCGCGCGCCTTTTTCGCCGCCTTCTGCCGCTCGTGCGAAGCTGGGCGCGAAGGTCTGGGTGACGTCCAGCCTGGCGTCCAGCCTGGATGTACCTTCCAGGAGATCCACCTATTACACCCTGCGTGTAACTTACTAACGAATGCAGATTCGCACTCCTCTCGTCGAGACGTACTCATTGGGGTACCTCACGCTCGAAAATTCGCACTGGCAAGAAAGTTACACGAGGGTACAAATAAATTTGGGAAAAACGGTCGGACCCCCCCCCCCCCCCCCCCCCCCCCCCCCCCCCCCCCCCCCCCCTCCCCTCGTATCTCGGCCGCCCGTAGGTGTATCGTCATGATTTTTTTTGTATCGACTATTGCTCGCTCGCGGTTCTCTATCCATATCGAACATGCGGTACGAAATATTTTTCCTTGCCCCCCCCTCGATATCATACAAAAATCATATGATTTCATATCATATGATATGGTGCCCCAGGCCAAAATTACCTAGTCAGACCGCCGGCATCATATGATATCATATGATGACATGATATCTTATGATATCATATTGCCGACCCCTAACTAAATGATTATATTTGGCAATATGGTGACCCTTCCTGCAATTGAAAATTAGTACGAGCTGCCACAGGACGTGAGATCGAAGGAACTCTCCCATTTGCATGTACCGCACATACTGGAGAATGGCTACTATGGGCTTATTTGGTTTCGCAGACCCTCTGCGCCTGAGCTTGGACTACCGCGCGACAGCACGGAGGAAAAATCTCTACCTCTTCCAGGGCGGCAAATCTGAGATTTTGTGCACCTGGCCAGGGCTCGAACCTCAGACCCGTTCTGCAATCTTTGGTGTGTAGGCATGTTTTAGCCGCTGACGTTTTAGCCGCCATCCTGTTTGTTTATTTGCTTGTGCGGCCGACATGGACTGTAAGCATTTAAGTGTAAAAAACAATGGTTGTAAACATTTTTAAAAACATAATTGTGAAAAGAAAAGCAGTGCCTATGCATAGGAAGTTTTTATTTTAAAAAACAAATGTAAAAATGTGTTTTTATAATATCAATCGTAAAAAGAAAAGCAGTGCCTATGCACATGAAGCAATTAATTGTCAACACAAATGTAAAAAATGTAAAAATATGTTAAAATAATTGTAAAAAGAAAATAAGTGCCTATGTTCAGGAAGCATTCAATTGTAAACAAAAATGTAAACATTTGTACAATTTTAGTTGTAAAAAGAAAAGCAATGCCTAGGCACAGGAAGCATTTAATTGTCAACACTTTAATCAGAAAAAAATAATTGTAAATATAATGGAAGTTGCTACGCACAGGAAGCATTAATTATAAGTTATATGCAGCGTCGCAAGCGCCGCTAACAATTGGCGGACTGTATTTGACGGAGCGATTGATGGCAAAGGAAGCGAGTTAGTTATGATACCGTTGGCTGACGTGTCAGGCTTTGTCTCGGTCAGACGGTCAAACGGACAAATGGGTAACCCTGGGGGCTCCTGCCCCTTTGAAGAGGGGGCTCCGCCAATAAAGGCAGTGAATTTGCACAAGAAGCATTTAATTTTAAACAAATGTGTGCACCTCATAAATGCGATCACAGGTGAAAACGAGTGGTGGAGAGTGGAATCTAAATTTAAATTTGAATTTAATTGTAAAACATGTGTGCACCTCGTAAATGCGATCACAGGTGAACAGCAGTGGTGAAGAGTCGAATGTAAATTTGAATTTGAATTTAATTGTTAAAACCTGAACCCCTATAAATGCACTCACAGGTGAACACCAGCGGTGAAGAGCCGAATCTAAATTTGAATTTGAATTTAATTGTTAAAACCTGAACCCCTATAGATGCGCTCACAGGTGAACACCAGCGGTGAAGAGCCGAATCTAAATTTGAATTTGAATTTAATTGTTAAAACCTGAACCCCTATAAATGCGCTCACAGGTGAACACCAGCGGTGAAGAGCCGAATCTAAATTTGTATTTGAATTTAATTGTAAAAAAACTGAAACCCTCTATATGACCTCACACCGTGACAGGTGAGCACCAGTGGTGAAGATTTGAATATAAATTTGAATGTGAATTTAATTGTAAACAAACTGAACCCCTCTGTATGACCTCACACTGTGACAGGTGAACACCAGTGGGGAGGAGTCGAAGTACGGTGTGGAGCCTGCTGCTGTAGTGCCCCTCGTCAGCCATATAGCCACCAGCTGCCCCATGTTGAAGCTAGCTGGCTTGATGACCATCGGCATGCAGGACTACACTTCCCGACCAGAGAACTTTATCTTATTGGGGCAGTGCAGAGAGGAAGCTGCCAAGTAGGTCGTGGGGACTGGGGGCAGGGTTAGGGGAGGGGGTGGGGGGGAGGAAGCTGCCAAGTAGGTGGTGGGGACTGGGAGAGGGGTTGGGGGAGGAGTTTTTTGGGGGGGGGGGGGGGGGAGCTGCCAAGTAGGTGGTGGCATATGGGGAAGGGAAGGGGGTGGGGGGGAGGGAGCTGCCAAGTAGGTGGTGGTGACTGGGGGAGTGACTACACATCCTGACCTGATAACTGCATCTGGGGCAGTGAAGAGAGAAAGCTGCCAAGTAGTTTGTGGTGGGGACTGGGGGCGGGGGTGGGGTGGGGGGAGCTGCCAAGTAGTTTGTGGTGACTTTGTGAGGGTGAGGGAGGGGGGGGGGGGGGGGGGGAGGGGAGAAGAAGCTTGCCAAAGTAGGTGGCGGCGAATTGGGGAGGGGGAGGGGGGGGAGCTGCCAAGTAGGTGGTGGTGGTAACCTGGGGGAGGGAGAGAGAGAAGGGGGGGGGAGGGGGGGGGAGGCTGCCAAGCAGGTAGTAGTGACTGGTGGCGTGACTACACCTCCTGACCTGAAAACTGCATCTTATTGGGGCAGTGCAGAGAGGAAGCACCACTACCACCCTCCCCACCCCCACCCCACCTCACCACACACACCAACACCACCCCTCCGCCCCACCACCTCACAGACACCACCACTACCACCCACCTCACCCCATCCAACCCACCTCACCCCAACCCAACCCACCTCAACCCACCTCAACCCAACCCAACCCAACCTACCTCAACCCACCTCAACCCACCTCAACCCACCTCAACCCACCTCAACCCAACCCAACCCACCTCAACCCAACCCAACCCACCTCAACCCAACCCAACGCTGCTTCTCCAGAGCTCTAGGAGTCCCTCCTGCCAGTCTGCAGTTGAGCATGGGGGTGGACTACATGTAGGAGCATCTCCCCCACCCCCCCCCCACCCCCCCACGCACAACACACACACTACCACCACTCACCCCCCCCCCCCCCCCCCCCCCCCCCCCCCACACACACACCACCTCCACTCCCCACCCACCCCCACGCACACACCATCAACACTACCACCTACCTCACCCCACCCCACCCCTGCTTATTCAGAGCTCTAGGAGTCCCTCCTGCCAGTCTGCAGTTGAGCATGGGCATGTCCGGGGATTTCGAGCAGGCGGTACGTAGTCATCCTTTTTTTATTTGTGTATGTATGTATGTTTGTATGTATGTATGTGTGTGTGTGTGTATGCATGTATGTATGTAGCAGTCCAGTCCAGTCCAGTCCAGACCAGGGTGTAGCAAAATAAAGTGTCCAAGGGGTAGCCAAATAAGTATGGGGATTTCGAGCAGGCGGTACGTAGTCATCCTGTCTGTATGTAACAGTCCAGTCCAGGGGGTGGCCCAATAGCAGTCCGAGGATGATGAAATGGGTGTGTCTGGGGATTTTGAGCAGGCCGTACGTGGTCGTCCTGTTTACTTTTTTTTTGCTGCTTGTTGTTTTGTTTTTTTACTGTTTGTTTTGTTTTTGTTCCACCCATAGTATCGTCTTTATTACCTCTGATGTTATGATCTGCACATTACTAAAACGCATTGGCTAGTTTTTTAACAGGGGTTCCCCAAATAAAGGGACAGGGGGTAGCCAAATAAGTCTTGAGATTAAACAGGCAGTCAGTGGTCCTGTATGCATGTAACAGTACAGTACAGTACAGTACAGGGGGTAGCAAAATAAGGGGTTGAAAAGGTAGTCGAATAAGTCTGGGGATTTTGACGGCGGTACGTAGTAATCCTGTCTGAATGTATGGAACAGTCCAGTCCAGGGGGTAGCGAAATAAGGGGTCCAAGGGGTAGCCAAATATGTCTTGGGACTCTGAGCAGGCAGTAAGTGGTCATCCTGTCTGTATGTAACAGTCCAGTCCAGGGGCTAGCCAAATAAAAGGTCGAAGGGCTAGCCAAATAAGGGGTCCAAGGCGTAGCCAAATAAGAGGTCCAAGGGGAAGCCAAATAAGGGGTCCAAGGGGTAGCCAAAATAAGGGGTCCAAGAGGTAGCCGAATGAGAGGTCCTAAGGGTCAGGACACACACCAAGTACATCCTGGGTATTAAAGACTACTGACGGCAGATTCGTGCTCCTCTCGTCAAGCCCCACTAAATGGTGTACCTCACGCTGGGAAATTCGCACTGGGAAGGAAATTACAAAAGGACATAAAGTTAGAAAACGGTCAGAGGAAGGGGGGGATCCCCCCCCCCCCCCCCCCCCCCCCCCCCATTGTGTGTATCCACGTCGACGGTACTGTGATGTGCTCGCAGTTCTCTATCCATATCTATGATGCTTAAATATATATTTTTCCTTTCCCCCCCTCCCCCCCCTAAAAAAAAAAAAAAAAAAAGGCAAGTTTCAAACGTTGACTTGTGGTTGACTTATGGTGACTGCAGGTTGAGATGGGTACCAACCCGTACAATAATACATGTACAATGGCAAGTTTCAATCGCTGACTTACGGTTGACTTGTGGTAACTGCAGGTTGAGATGGGTAGCACCAATATTAGAGTGGGCTCTACTATCTTCGGAGCGCGTGACTACTCCAAGAAGTGAGTACACTCTTTGGGACACGTGACTACTCCAAGGAGTGAGATCACTCTTTGGGACAAGTGACTCCTCCAAGAAGTGAGTACACTCTTTGAGCCACTTGACTCCTCCAAGAAGTGAGTACACTCTTTGAGCAACGTGACTACTCCAATAAGTGAGTACACTCTTTCAGCCACATGACTCCTCCAATAAGTGAGTACACTCTTTGGGTCACGTGACTACTCCAAGGAGTGAGTACACTCTTTGAGCCACCTGACTCTTCCAAGAAGTGAGTATACTCTTTGGGACAAGTGACTCCTCCAATAAGTGAGTACAATCTTTCAGCGACATGACTACTCCAAGAAGTGAGTACGCTCTTTGGGTCACGTGACTACTCCAAGGAGTGAGATCACTCTTTGGGCCACATGACTACTCCAAGAAGTGAGTACACTCTTTGGGACAAGTGACTACTCCAAGGAGTGAGATCACTCTTTGGGTCACGTGACTACTCCAAGGAGTGAGATCACTCTTTGGGCTACGTGACCACTCCAAGAAGTGAGTACACTCTTTGGGCCACGTGACTACTCCAAGAAGTGAGTACACTCTTTGAGCCACATGACTAATCTGTTGAACGACACGGAATGCGAGTGCGTTTGTATCATCTTGCAAGCAGGGGAATTCAAAGCGTGCGCTTTTGTGCTGTTGAGCGCTGACTTTTTGACCCCCTCTGCGCTTTAAGCGCAGTTTTTTGCAACCCCCTGTGGGCGCAGCAAGCAATTTTTGCGCTTTTTGCACTACAAAGCGCAGTTTCTTTTGTTTTCAAGTGCGCTAAAGCGCTGGCCAATTTGGCCATTTGAAGTACCCATCTTGCAAGATATCCAGAAGCACTCGCAGCCTGTATAGTTCAGCATACTCCAAGAAGTGAGAACACTCTTTGGACATTCTTTGGGGCGTTATAATACTCTCAGGGAATGTAGACACTCATTGTACACTCTTTGGGGAATGTGGCTAACCCAAGAAGTGAGGACACTCTTTGGGCCAAGTGGCGACTCCAAGAAGTTAGTACACTCTTTGAGCCGCATAACTACTCTGTTGAACGACACGGAATGCAAGTGCGTTTGTATCATCTTGCAAGATGTCCAAAAGTACTCGCAGCTTGTTTAGTTAAACATACTCCAAGAAGTGAGTACACTCTTTGGACATTCTTTGGGGAGTTTGAATACTCCTAGGGAACGTAGACACTTTTTGTACACTCTTTGGGGAATGTGGCTACTCCAAGAAGCGAGGACACTTTTCGGAGCACGTGACTACTCCAAAAAGGGAGTACACTATTTAGGGCACGTGACTACTCCATGAAGTGAGTACGCTCTTTGGACATTCTCGGCGTTTGACTACTTCCTAGGAATTTAGACACTCTTTGTACACTCTTTGGGTCGGGTGGCTACTCAAAGAAGTGAGGACCCTCTTTGGGTCACACAACTAGGGAACGGCAAGATGATATCATATTATGCTGGAAGTCTGACTAGGATGAAGTTACCATTTATATGCAATATCACATGATAACATACCCAGTGCAACTAGGGAGCACACTCAGCGAATGAGACACTGTCTTTCATATGGCTTAATCGGTCATCATATAAGTTGTAAAACTGTACGAGCTGCCACTCTCAGGGGGTCGTGTTATGTTCGTCAATTAGAAGTGGCAGCACCAGCAGGTGCTTACTCATCCGTACAATTTAATATTTGACGGGTCAGTAATCAATATAGCACGACTATTAGGCACGAATATTTCATTCGTTACACATTTGTTATTGCATCATGCATTCTGCCTGGCTTTGTAACGTTTGTGCAAATGTCATTATTATAAAACTTGGTGGCCTGTAAGGCTAATGAAGTTAATAGCTCACTGAATCCCCGAAGTTCCATGGAGGCAGGTGCAGCAACTCCCGAGGCTACAGTTGCTCCTGCGCAACCTGCAGGTACTAGTGCGAAACAGAACATTCCCTAGCCAAGCACAATGAGCTGATGCAGTGAGCTGCGAGAGGCACAGAGATGCGAATTTTCGTAGGGGAAACCGTTGACATGCTCCAGGTCCCTATATTGAGTCAACAGGACAGGAGGGAAACGGCAAATGAAAACACCGCGTCCACAGTCCGCAATACTGAGATCCGTACGCGAAAACGTGCCCTCCGAGGTAATCCGACCCCTGCGATAATCGAACACGGGTCGCTTAGATGTGAGGGAGGTCAGTTTAACCGGCTGATTTGACCGATTGTTTCCGCAAATTGTGAAAATCAGCAAAATCTGACCGGTGTCGCGTACCCTTCGAATAGGTCTTAACCCCCTAGGGACCGACCAATCTCTTTACCTCAGGGATCAGTCGCGGATACGTAGACAAACTCATATCTAAGCTGCCCAAAGGATCTATTGCCTCCTGTACCAGAATTCTTGCCACATGTTGCATGGAGGATTCCTTACCGCTGGGGGGTTGACACTTACTATGTCTGCAATGGCGACTATCCCCAGCTGCCGCATAGGAGGGTCACCTTAACACCACGCCCCTGCAGGCCTTTGAACCTCTAACAATCGTTTTGCCAACGAGGGCCCTCAGTTCGTGCTACTGAGATAATTTAATTTTCCGATTCGTATTCAATCATCATCATTAATCTCAAGATATACAAAGTTTTCAGGTATAAGCAAGGTTTAAGGTTAATGGCCCGAGCTGGGTAGCAACTGTCCGATTATCAAAATTTTAATATAATTTCTCCATTATCCACTCCACATTTTTTTGCCCAGGTTTATGGCCCGACCTGGGTCGCAACAGTTCGATTATCCGTTTTTTGAATCTGATTTCTTAAAAAAAAATCCATACTTTTCTGCCCAGGTCAATGGCCGACCCGAGTTGCAACTGGCCGATTATCTAAGTTGCATTCCTTATTTCTCCGATAATCCACTCCAGGGTGCTACATTTTGTCAAATTGGTCAGCGCTTAAAGCGCACTGGCGTCAAATTGCTCAGTGCTTTGTAGTGCAAAAAGCGCAAAAACGGCGCATTGCGCCCACAGGGGGTTGAAACAGCTGCCGCGCGCACTTTGTGGTACCCTGATCCACTCCACACTTTTCATCCCAGGTTAATGGCCCTACCTGGGTCGCAAATGTCCGATTATTACATTTTTGAATCTGATTTCTCCAATAATTCACTCCATACTTTTCTGCCCAGGTTGCCGACAGCTGGCCCCCCACAGAAGTACACCCAAGGGATCCATGTGGGTACTCCCAACACCTGCGGTACAAGAGAAGTACATGGGCAGGTGAGGTGTATCATTTGTATTTTTGCAGCACAATCTGAAGCACAATCATTTGCAGCACAGGGGCAAGTGAGAAGTGTCATTTGTACATATGTTTTCCTGCTCTGCATGCGAAGGGAGGGGGGAGGGGGCGTGGTAGGGGCAGGGGTTGGGGTTGGGGTTGGGGTTGGGGGGGGCAGAGGGGGGGTAGGGGCAGGGGGGAAGTGAGGGGGGAGGGTGTGTGGTAGGGGAAGTGGTGGTGGTGGTGGTGGTGGTGGTGGTGGGAGGAGGGATGTCAAAAAAATAAAAAATGAGAACGCCTGGTGGGGCGTGGTGTTAAGGGAGCTTGTCGTACGCGGGTAGGGTGTGGTCTTCTACCTCAACTGGACAAGCGACCATTGCGGCTGACAACGACCTGCAACGCCAAGAGCGGCCGAAGGGGGAATTGAACCCCCGACTCTTCATCCTCAAAGTGATTTGGTCTACCACTAGACCAATGTATATCACTGAAAGGGGGGATGTCAATCTACTGGGCTTGGTATGAATTTGAATCGTTGTCAACCGCGATGGTAGCTTGTCCAGTTGAGGTAGGAGACCGCTCCCCACCCGCGTACGACGGGCTCCCTTAACACCACGCCCGACCAGGTGTTATCATTACCTTTTTTATGAATTTGAGTATGTTAAACTTTGTTGATTCGCTCGAAAAGCCTAAGTAGTCAAGTAGTCAGTAAGTGTATGCATGTGTATGTAACAGTCCAGGCTGGGCCAAATAGGTTTATAGCAATTCAGGGGATGAACTGGACATAACCGTTTCTGCCAGAACTCGTACTTCGTACTTTGTCGAGAATTTTGGCATGGAAATCCGAGAATTCTCAACAATTTGGCCCGGTCGACGAAGGACGAAACTTTTGTCCAGTTCATCCCCTGAATTGCTGTAAGGGGCTTACCCAACAATGAAAGGAAAGGCTAAAAGACAAGTCCTGTGCAGCGTCGCTAGCGACGCGGAAATTGGCGGAGTGTGTTGGCAACGGAATGAAAGGTGGCAACGATGGAGCTGACCGAAGCGAGTTAGTTACGCGACCGTTGGATGACGTGTCAGGCTTCAAGCAAGAAATTTTTCGGTCGGATGGACAAATGGGTAACCCTGGGGGCTCCTGCCCCCTTGAAGAGGGGGCTCCGCCAAAAATGCATCGATGAACTGAACTCCAAACGATCGTTTTACTGACGGGGGACCTGAGTCGCAGATAACTTGGAGGGACCCCAATTAAGTCAACATTTCATTTTTCATGCTACCATATATTTTTACCCCAACCCTATCCCACCCACCTGTGCATGTGTAGTGGTACAGGTTGAAGCCATTGACTGTAGCTATCTCTATTTATGGCTTCACTATTAACACTAGATTGAGCAACTTTCCTAGATTGGCAACTCGTATTTGCATGGTTGCAGCACCAGAAAGTCACCCACCCCTATCCCATCTACCTGAGTGTGCGTGTAGTGGTGCAGGTTGAAGCCATTGACTGTAGCTATCTCTATTCATGGCTTCACTATTAACGCTAGATTGAGCAACTTTGCTAGATTTGTAGCACACATTTGCATGGTTGCCACACCAGAAAGTCATTCAACGAAACTCCACCTTCCCCACCCTTATCCAACCCACCTGTGCGTGTGTGTAGTGGTACAGGTCGAATCCATTGATCAGAGCAATCTCTATGACTGGACCGCCGATAGCAGTGAGAGTGCTCATCAACAGCCCCTGATTGGTCCCATCAAAGTACCGCCAGTGGAGGAGGGCGTAGCTCAGCAGTACAACATTGATGACTGCAGTACCTGCGCCATGAACAGCAGTACAGCATATATGACTGCGGTACATGCCCCATGAACAGCAGCACAGCATTGATGACTGCGGTACATGCTCCATGAACAGCAGTACAGCATTGATGAACGCGGTACATGTCCCATGAACAGCAGTACAGCATTGATGACTGCGGTGCATGCACCATGAAGTACAATAGCTATTGTCAAAATCGAAGGATAGTAGTTCATCCATCTGTTCGATGATGTATGGAGAAAGAAAGACAGAAAGGCAGTATGCCAAGGTGGCGTAGCTTGAGGAAGCTGTCCGGATGGGGTCTGCGGACAACACTACTATTTGCAGCTCATCCAGTACACCACTGAAGTAGCTATTGAGTTGTAATTGCGGCGTCGTGGGTGTTAATATCCTTGTCAGAAGAACGGACGGGGTGGGTGTCATCAAGTATAGAAAACGTAAACTGTACTGGACACAGAAGAGTGAGATTGTACCTTGCATTGAGTCACACAAATTGTGACCCCAACCTAGGGACGCCGGTACTTGTAGCTCATCCAGAAATCCACTCAGCCCGTACTGGATGACAAAGAGTGAGATGCAGGGTAGTACAGTTGACCAGGTGGTGGTGGGCAGCTGCTGCTTCTCAAGAGAGTCGGTGTCTTGAAGCTGTTTGGCTTCAAGCAGATCCAGGAGGGGGTATGAGACGCCCAGAATGATGCCAGCCACTCCAAAAAGTAGTGGCACCCACCTACGTGGTATGGGATATGGTGCTGCAGTTTGGGTGGAACAGAATAAGCACTTGCACTTGCACAAGCACTAGCTCTAGAACACCCAGAATGACGCCAACTAATCCGGTTGTAGAGGCACCCACCTACGTGGTATGGGATATGGTGCTGCAGTTTGGGTGGAACAGAATAAGCACTTGCACTAGCACTAGCTCTAGAACACCCAGAATGACGCCAACTAATCCGGTAGTAGTGGCACCCACCTACGTGGTATGGGATTTGGTGTTGCACTTTGGGAGGGGCAGTATAAGCACTTGCATTAGCTCTAGCTCAAGCATGCCTAGAATGATTCCAGGTACACCAAAAAGTAGAGTGAACCACATACGTGGTGTGAGGTATGGTGTTGCAGTTTGGGAGGGGCAGTATAAGCACTTGCATTAGCTCTAGCTCATCACTGTAGCACGAACTCAGGGCCCCCGTCGGTTAAACGATTGTTTTGGGCTCAGTTCATCAGTGCTTGTTCTTTTTAAGCCCTTCATATACGGTTGGGCAAGTCCCTTTAGCCTATTTAGCCTACCCCTGGACTGTAACATACATACATACATTAGCTCTAGCTCAAGCATGCCTGGAATGATTCCAGCTACACCAAAAAGTAGAGTGAACGACATAAATGGTGTGCGGTATGGTGTTGCAGTTTGGGAGGAGCAGTATTAGCATTAGCACGTGTACCAGCACTTGCGTAAGCACTTTCATTTGCTCTAGCTCGAGCACTAAAACACCCAGAATGATGCCAGCTACACCAAAAAGTAGAGTGAACCACATTCGTGATGTGGGGTATGGTGTTGCAGTTTGGGAGGAGCAGTATTAGCATTAGCACGTGTACCAGCACTTGCGTTAGCACTTTCATTGCTCTAGCTCGAGCACTAAAACACCCAGAATGATGTAAGATATGTTGTTGCATGTTGGAAGGAAAAGCAAAAGCACTTGCATCAGCTCGAGCACTAAACACCCAGAATGATGCCAGCTACACCAAACAGTGGAGGCACCCAACTACATGATGTGAGATATGGTGTTGCATTTTGGAAGGAAAAGCATAAGCACTTGCATTAGCTCTAGCTCTAGCACGTCCAGAATGACGCCAACTAACCCCAAAAGTGGAGGCACCCACGTACAAGGCATGGGATATGGTGCTGCAGTTTGGGTGGAACAGAATAAGCACTTGCACTTGCTCTAGCACTAGCTCCAGAACACCCAGAATGACACCAACTAATCCGGTAGTAGAGGCACCCACCTACGTGGTATGGGATATGGTGAGGCAGTCTGGGTGGAATAGTATATAATATAAGCACTTGCACTTGCACTAGCTCTAGCTCTAGCACGCCCAGAATGACGCCAACTAACCCAAAACGTGGAGGCACCCACCAACATGATGTGGGGTATGGTGTGACAGTATGGGTGGAACAGTATATAGTAGAAGCACTGGCATTTGCTCCAGCTCTAGAATACCCAGATTGATGCCAGCTACACCGAAAAGTAGTGGCACCCACCTAAGTGGTGTGGGATATAGTGTGGCAGTTTGGGTGGAACAGTATAAGCATTTGCATTAGCCCTCTAAATCTAGCACACCCGGAATGAGGCCAGGTACGCCAAAAAGTAGAGGCACCCACCTACATTATGTGGGGTTTGGTGTGGCAGTGCGGGTGGAACAGCATATAGTAGAAGCACTTGCATTAGCTCTAGCTGTAGCTCTAGAATACCTTGAATGACGCCAACTAACCCAAAAAGTGGAGGGACCCACCTACGATGTGTGGGATATGGTGTGGCAGTTTGGGTGGAACATTATAAGCACATGCATTAGCTCTACCTGTAGAACACCCAGAATGACGCCAACTACACCAAGAAGTGGAGGCACCACATACATTATGTGGGGGTATGGTGTGGCAGTGTGGGTGGAACAGTATATAGTAGAAGCACTTGCATTAGCTCTAGCTCTAGCTCTAGAATACCCTGAATGACACCAACTAACCCCCAAAGTGGAGGGACCCACCTACGATGTGTGGGATATGGTGTGGCAGTTTGGGTGGAGCATTATAAGCACTTGCATTAGCTCTAGCTGTAGCTCTAGAATACCCTGAATGACACCAACTAACCCCCAAAGTGGAGGGACCCACCTACGATGTGTGGGATATGGTGTGGCAGTTTGGGTGGAGCATTATAAGCACTTGCATTAGCTCTAGCTCTAGAACACCCAGAATGATACCAGGTCCTCCAAAGAGTAGGGGCGCCATGAGTGACCACGTGCTCCATGTGTGACCATGTGCTCCATGTGTGACCATGTGCTCCATGTGTGACCATGTGCTCCATGTGTGACCATGTGCTCCATGTGTGACTATGTGCTCCCTGTGTGACCATATGCTCCATGTGTGACCATGTGCTCCATGTGTGACCATGTGCTCCATGTGTGACTATGTGCTCCCTGTGTGACCATGTGCTCTATGTGTGACCATGTGCTCCATGTGCTCCATGTGCTCCATGTGTGACCATGTGTAAGCATGTGCTCCATGTGTGACCATGTGCTCTATGTGTGACCATGTGTGGCCATGTGTGAGCAGACCAGGTGAGGTTGACTACACAGATAAATGTATGATGTGGGATTATATACCAGCTACACCAAACACTAGAGGCACCCACCTGCATGTATGATGCGTATGGTGGTGATCATGATTTGTATTGTTATGATAGTGATGTGTGTATGCATGCATGATGTGTATGGTGATGATGATGATGATGATGATGATGATGATGATGATGATGATGATGATGATGATGCTGTGCATTGTTATGATGATGATGTATGTGTGTATGATGTGTATGGTGATGATGATGATGATGATGATGATGATGATGATGATGATGATGATGATGATGATGATGCTGTGCATTGTTATGATGATGATGTATGTGTGTATGATGTGTATGGTGATGATAATGATGATGATGATGATGATGATGATGATGTGCATTGTTATGATGATGATGTATGTGTGTATGATGTGTATGGTGATGATGATGATGATGATGATGATGATGATGATGATGATGATGATGATGATGATGCTGTGCATTGTTATGATGATGATGCATGTGTGTATGATGTGTACAGTGATGATGATGATGATGATGATGATGATGATGATGCTGTGCATTGTTACAATGATGATGATGCTGTGCATTGTTACGATGATGATGTATGTGTGTATGATGTGTATGGTGATGATGATGATGCTGTGCATTGTTATGATGATGATGTACGTGTGTATGATGTGTATGGTGATGATGATGATGATGATGATGCTGTGCATTGTAATGATGATGATGTATGTGTGTATGATGTGTATGGTGATGATGATGGTGCTGTGCATTGTTATGATGATGATGTACGTGTGTATGATGTGTATGGTGATGATGATGATGATGATGATGATGATGATGATGATGATGATGATGATGAGGATGATGATGATGATGATGTTGATGATGATGATGATGCTGTGCATTGTTATGATGATGATGTATGTGTGTATGATGTGTATGGTGATGATGATGATGATGATGATGATGATGATGATGATGATGCTGTGCATTGTTATGATGATGATGTATGTGTGTATGATGTGTATGGTGATGATGATGCTGTGCATTGTTATGATGATGTTGATGATGTATGTATGATGAGTAAGGTGATGGTGATGATGATGATGATGATGATGATGATGATGATGATGATGTGTTATCCTGGTGCCCTACTGGACTCCAAATATGGCGTGGGATATGATGAGGTATATTATGCAGATGTGAGGTATACTAAAGCATTTGCATGAGCGTCAGCATCAGCTTCAAAAGTAGCATTAGCCTTGGCAGACCCTCACCGTCACCACCATTGCTGTCACCCCCACCGCCACCACCTAACAACTCTGCGCCAGCAGCGTTAGCCCAGGCAGACCACCACTGTTACCGCCGTCACCCCCACCGCCACCACCTAACAACTCTGCGCCAGCAGCGTTAGCTTGAGATCCGCCATACACAGCATGACATCAATGGCGTGAGCCATGACAGGTTTTACTAAGCCCCCCCCCCCCCCCCCCCCCCCCCCCTCCCCTCCACACACACACACACACACACACACAAACACACACATACAACCCAACCCCACCAGCCCTACCCCCTGTCTCCTTCCACTCACCAACACGTTTCCAGGTGCAGGAATCCATCCAAAGGAGGTGGAGCTGCGAAGAAGCTGGGGTCCTTATAGTGCAGTACATTGTGAGATGAGTGGAGACCATCACACAGGGGGCCTAGGACAGCCCCCGAGGCAAAGAGGGCTATGGCCTGGTCACCCCAGGGTAGGCTAAATAGGGGGGCCTTCAAGGAGGCCGTGGACACTTGATCACGTGTACTGCTGCTACTCTGGCAATGTGTACTTCTTGTACTGCTGCTCAGGGATTGTGTACTCTTTGTACTGCTACGCAGGCTTTGTGCGCTACTTGTACTGTTGCTTGTACTGCCGCTCTGGCAGCTCGTGATGGCGCGGGTCTTGCTGCTGAGGTGGCGATGGCTACTTGCACAAGGGACACCACATCCTCTCCTGCCGCTGCTGCTGCCACTGCAGCTACTGCCATGTAGTCTACTCTGCACTTGGAGCAATGTGTGGTGTGTTCTGTAAATAATGGAAATTCATACGCCCTGCCTCGGGGCATGAGGTTGAAGGAACCCTCTCGTGTTTTATGCATGCATGCTGTTACAGTCCAAGGGTATACCAAATAGACTAAAGAGACTTGTCCTACCATGATAGGAGGGGCTATAACGAAACAGAACTGAATCCCAAACAATCGGTTTACCAACTAGGGGCTGAATTTGTGCTACAGTGAAAATGTAATTCGATTATGTTATGATAATGATAATGACAATGGTACTGGTACTGAGGTGGCGAGGGCAATGTGAAGAATTGACACGGAAAATTCAACTGCTGCTACTGCTGCATACGATCTGCTTCAACCCAACCGAGGATGGTGATATAGCGTGAAAATGTCAGGAAGCAGGTCTGTCTGAGTGTGTGTAATGCGAAGATCAATGCAGAGCGCCCGCTGCTGCTGATCCTGAGGTGGTGAGGGCAAGGTGCAAAACTAACACCACATGCTTTACTGGTGTTACTGCTGCATACAACCTGTTTCAACCAAACCGAGGATGGTGTTGTAGCGTGAAAATGTCAGGTAGTGGCTCTGTCAGAGTGTGTGTGATTACGCCTCTATTGCTGCTCAGGTGGTGATGGCAAGGTGCAGAACTGTCTCCGCACACTTTACTGCTGTTACTGATGCATACCACCTGGTTCAATCAAACCAAGGATGCTGATATAGCGTGAAAATGCCAGGAAGCAGGTCTGTCAGAGTGTGTGTTATGCAGAGATCAATGCAGAGCGCCCGCTGCTGCTGCTACTGTTGCTACTGCCTCTGATACTGAGGTGGTGATGGCAAGGTGCAGAATTGACACCGCATACTTAACTGCATCTGCTACTGCTGCATAGAACCTGTTTCAACCAAACCAAGGATGGTGATTTAGCGTGAAAATGTCAGGTAGTGGCTCTGTCAGAGTGTGTGTGATTACGCCTCTATTGCTGCTCAGGTGGTGATGGCAAGGTGCAGAACTGTCTCCGCACACTTTGCTGTTACTGATGCATACCACCTGTTTCAACCAAACCAAGGGTGGTGATTTAGCTTGAAAATGTCAGTAAGCAGGTCTGTCTGAGTGTGTGTAATGCGGAGATCAATGCAGAGCGCCCGCTGCTGCTGATACTGAGGTGGTGATGGCAAGGTGCAGAATTGACACCGCAAACTCTACTGCTGCTGCTGTTGCTGCTACTGCTGCATTACAAATGTTTCAACCAAACCGAAGATGGTGTCATAACATGAAGATGTCAGGTAGCAGATATGCCAGAGAGTGTGTGACAAGGAGATGGATGCAGAGCGCCCGGTGCTGCTGCTACTGCCGCTGCTACTGAGGTGGTAATGACAAGGTGCAGAATTGACAATGCTACCTTTACTTACACTACTGCTGCTACTGCCCCTGCTACTGAGGTGGTGATGGCAAGGTGCAGAATTAACACCGCAACATGTACTTCCACTACTGCTAGTGCTGCTAGTGCTGCTACTGTTGCTACTGAGGTGGTGATGGCAAGGTGCAGATATGACACCACAACCTGTACTTTCACTACTGCTGCTACTGCTGCTGCTACTGAGGTGGTGATGGCAAGGTGCAGATATGACACCACAACCTGTACTGCCGCTACTGCTGCTACTGCTGCTGCTACTGCTGCTACTGCTGCTGCTACTGAGGTGGTGATGGCAAGGTGCAGATATGACACCACAACCTGTACTGCCGCTACTGCTGCTACTGCTGCTGCTACTGAGGTGGTGATGGCAAGGTGCAGATATGACACCACAACCTGTACTTCCGCTACTGCTGCTGCTACTGCTGCTACTGTTGCTACTGAGGTGGTGATGGCAAGGTGCAGATATGACACCACAACCTGTACTTCCGCTACTGCTGCTGCTACTGCTGCTACTGTTGCTACTGAGGTGGTGATGGCAAGGTGCAGATATGACACCACAACCTGTACTGCCGCTACTGCTGCTACTGCTGCTGCTACTGCTGCTACTGCTGCTGCTACTGAGGTGGTGATGGCAGGGTGCAGATATGACACCACAACCTGTACTTCCGCTACTGCTGCTGCTACTGCTGCTACTGTTGCTACTGAGGTGGTGATGGCAAGGTGCAGATATGACACCACAACCTGTACTTCCGCTACTGCTGCTGCTACTGCTGCTACTGTTGCTACTGAGGTGGTGATGGCAAGGTGCAGATATGACACCACAACCTGTACTTCCGCTACTGCTGCTACTGCTGCTGCTACTGAGGTGGTGATGGCAAGGTGCAGATATGACACCACAACCTGTACTTCCGCTACTGCTGCTACTGCTGCTGCTACTGAGGTGGTGATGGCAAGGTGCAGATATGACACCACAACCTGTACTTCCGCTACTGCTGTTGCTACTGCTGCTACTGTTGCTACTGAGGTGGTGATGGCAAGGTGCCTTATTACAAGGGGAATGAGAGGGCCAGCCTGTTTGCTTGCACTGGGGCCAACCAAACCGAGGATGATGTTATAACATGAGAATGTTAGGTAGCCCGTCTGTCAGAGTGTGTGTATTGGTGTGTGTGTGTATGTGTGTGTGTTTGTGTGAGTGTGTGTGTGTGTGTGTGCGTAGCGTATGTGCGTGTGTGCGGGGTTTATGTGTGCACTGTGTGTACTGGTGTGTGCATTGTGTATGTATTGGTTGGTTTGACGCGGAGATCTATGTAGAGCACCTAGTACTGCTGCCGCTGTGGCTCCTGCTGCTCTTGCTGTTGCTCCTGCTCCTGCTGCTATTGCTGCCACTGCCGCTGCCGTGATTGCTGCTCCTGCTGCCCCTGCCGTTCCTGCTCCTGCTGCCCCTCCTGCTCCTGCGGCTATTGCTGCCACTGCCGCTGCCGCGATTGCTGCTCCTGCTGCCCCTCCTGCTCCTGCTGCTATTGCTGCCAGTGCCGCTGCCGCGATTGCTGCTCCTGCTGCCCCTGTCGCTCCTGCTCCTGCTGCCCCTCCTGCTCCTGCTGCTATTGCTGCCACTGCCGCTGCCGTGATTGCTGCTCCTGCTGCCCCTGCCGCTCCTGCTGCTGCTCCTGCTGCTCCTGCTGCTGCTCCTGCTGCTGCTCCTGCTGCTGCTTTTGCTGCTGCTCCTGCCGCTCCTGCTGCCCTTGCTCCTGCTGTTACTGCCGCTATTCCTGCTGCTGCTGCTGCTCCTGCTGCTCCTGCTGCCCCTGCCACTCCTGCTGCTGCCGCTGCTACTGCCGCTCCTGCTACTACCGCTATTGCTGCTGCTGCTGCTCCTGCTCCTGCTGCCCCCGCCGCTCCTACTGCTGCTACTGCTACTTCTACTGCTGCTACTACTGCTGCTACTGCTATTGCTGCTGCTGACGCTCCTGCTTCCCCTGCCGCTACTACTACTGCTGCTACTACTCTCGCCCCTGCTCCTGCTGCTCCTGCTACCCTTCCTCCTGCTGTTACTGTCGCTATTGCTGCTGCTGCTGCTACTGCTGCTCATGGTTATGCTCCTGCCGCTGCTCCTGCCGCTCCTGCTGCTGCTCCTGCCGCTCCTGCTACTACCGCTATTGCTGCTGCTGCTGCTACCGCTGCTCCTGCTGCTCCTACTGCCCCCGCCGCTCTTACTGCTGCTACTGCTACTACTACTGCTGCTGCTACTGCTGCTACTGCTATTGCTGCTCCTGCTGCTCCTGCTTCCCCTGCCGCTACTACTACTGCTGCTACTACTCCCGCTCCTGCTCCTGCTGCTCCTGCTACCCTTGCTCCTGCTGTTACTGCTGCTATTGCTGCTTCTGCTGCTACCGCTGCTCCTGCTGCTGCTCCTGCCGCTGCTTTTGCCGCTACTGCTGCTGCTACTGCTGCTGCTACTCCCGCTCCAGCTCCTCCTCCTCCTGCCACCCTTGCTCATGCTGCTACTGCCGCTATTGCTGCTGCCGCTGCTCCTGCTGCTCCTGCCACCGCTGCTATTGCATTTGCTGCTGCTGCTACTCCTGCTACTGCTCCTGCCAATCCTGCTACCCTTGCTCCTGCTGTTACTGCCGCTATTGCTGCTGCTACTGCTGCTGCTGCTGCTACTGCTGCTACTGCTGCTACTGCTGTCGCTACTCCCGCTCCTGCTACTACTGCTGCTGCTACTCCCGCTACTGCTCCTGCTGCTGCTGCTACCCTTGATCCTGCTGTCACTGCCGCTATTGCTATTTCTGCTCCTGCTGCTGCTGCTCTTACTGGCGCTATTGCTGCTGCTGCTGCTGCTGCTGCTGCTGCTGTTACTGCCGCTATTGCTGCTGTTGCTGCTATCGCTGCTCCTGGTACTGCTCCTGCTGCTCCTGCTGCTCCTGCCGCTCATGCTGCTACTAACACTGCTGCTGCTACTGCTGCTACTGCCGCTGTAGCTACTGCCTTGTTCTCTGTTCTGAGCTTAAAGCAGTGCATGGTGTGTTATGATAACAACGCTGATGCTCCTGATACTGATGCTGCTTATACTGGTGCTCATGTTGCTGATGCTGCCGATACTGAAGCTGCTGATACTGGTGCTGATGTTGGTGCTGATGTTGGTGCTGATGTTGGTGCTGATGTTGCTGCTGCTGCTGCTGCTGCTTGCACTACCTGGTGCCCTCCCGGGCTCCAGATATTCTAACAGAACACTGAAAGCTGTGGCTTAAAAACTAAACTAAACTGAGAAACTAGGCTTCGAGGTGGCTGGCCATAATGGCCCAATATATCTAGGGGATGATTCGGTTGAAAAGCGACTCAATAAGTGGAGACACGGGTTGTCTGACTAGAAACATTGTCAAGCCTGGAAATTGGAAAGTCTTCAAAATTGAAGAAAACCTCAAAACGACAAATCGACAAATCGACAAAAAAAAGGGTCTGCTGTAAGGGCTCACTACATCTCGGCTGGTCATAGTGGGCTCTGAATTAGGTTCGACCATGTGCGGTGGACTCAGTGATCTTGATGGTTGGAAAATGGAGCGTGGATGATACCAAAGGTACATTTTTCTGCAGATGTTGGGTTAGGTCTAGAATACACATGAGTGGTGGAAACTCACACAAACAATAAAATACAATAACGTGACCACTGTAAAACGATGTGGGGTTGAGCATATTAACACACACTTGCACAAGTCGCACAAGTCGTGTACAGCCTGGCAAAGACACACACAAATGAACTCACAGAAGAAGTGGAGGACACACACGTAAAAAAGGTTCAACCCACGATCACATGGGGGTTATCTGTTGCGGTTCTTACCGTGCGAGACACCATGTGATGCATCTGATCAAAAATCGCGGAAGAAAGGCCGACCTGTAATTCCTCGACCTTTGACCGGTGTTGATTCCTATTGAATCGCCCCCCTGGACGATATTGAAAGGGAACGAAAAAGGAAGGAACGCACAGCGACGTGGCTGGACGGAGGATGAAGTCTCAATACCATGCTTCGGTGGGAAAGGGCCACCAGCTAGCGCCAGGCATGTACTACAGGGTGGTACTTCATGTGCCACATTGTTTTCAAAAATTCTCGTAGCAGGAGAGAACAGCTTCAGCTCTTGCGAGCCTGGCCCGCAGCAATTTCCAATCCCCGCGACCAGCTTTTCCTCTGTCTAAACTTCAACGCCTGCGACTGAAATTGCCTCTGCTTTAATTTTTATCTTTCAAACAAAAATAATATGGATATCCAGGCCCTGCAAGTGCCACCCGAGTACGCTGCGGATGTGAGCAACATGGTCTTCGAGTACTGCTCAGACGGAGTAGATGCTTTCGAAAGGTACTTGACTAGGCTAAAATCAACAACTAGTGACTTCGCACCTTCCTGTCACGCCTCCTCGCGTCTTCTTCCCGTCTCCATTTTTAGAAACTGCGGGCACCAACGAGGCCTTTAAACCTATTCCATACTCGATTCCTAAATGCTTACTGCGGCACCTACAGATTCCGCCATGTCAGCAGGCCATGTTAAGTCACTCCACCCACTCACAGACTCCACACACTCACTCCACACCCCTACTCACTCCACGCACACAAACCCACTCACTCACTCACTCACTCACTCACTCACTCACTCACTCACTCACTCACTCACTGAGATGAAACGGTTTACGCTGTTCAACAATGTTGAACAACGGCCCTGTACACAGGCTCAGGCAATATAAAACATTCAATATAGCTAAATTTTCAGTCAACATGTTTGCATGTTCCACTCACTCCACACACTCACCCACCCACTGACTCACCATGCAGCTACCTCTGCCAGAGTGCATCCTTGGACGCCGCCACTATGGCCCAAATCCAGCAGGTGAGCTTGCACACACAAAGCTGCTTTACATGGTATTGTTTAAAAGTCAACATGGTAATGCAATTATGGATATGATTACATGTAAATAATCTAACAACCCCCACCCCAAACACACACAAACACGCACATACTCAAACACACACACAAGCTATAGACCCCCCCCCCCCCCCCCCCCCCCCAATCCCCCCACATCACCCCACATCAAACTCAGCCCATACACACACAAACCCTAGACCAAATCCCCCCCAATCACTGCCCCCATCCCCCGACATCAAACTCGTCCTACCCACCTAGACCCGAACACAAGGCACAAGCACACATCACACATACATAGCACACACTGCACAAACACTGCACAAACACGCACAAACACACAACACACACAGCATAAACACACACAAAAAACACACACACAAACAAACACATAACACAAACACACAGCACAAACCCACTGCACAACACACACAGCACAAACACACACACCACACACAAACACACAGCACAAACACACAACACTCAAGACAAATACACAACACACACGCAACACAAACACACACACAACACACACAAACACACAGCACAAACACACAACACTCAACACAAATACACAACACACACGCAACACAAACACACACACAACACACACAAACACACAGCACAAACACACAACACTCAACGCAAATACACAACACACACGCAACACAAATACACACACAACACACACAAACACACAGCACAAACACACAATACACAACACAAATACGCAGCACTCTCACATATACACAACACACAAACACAAAGCACAAACATACACACAACACACACCACATACCCCCACATCATTCCCACACCACCCTGCCGCAAACACTCATGCCACACACCCAACATCAACCCCCCATCAAAACCTCAACACAAACACACACCTATAGCCCACACGTAATACACACAACACAACACAAACACGCACAAACACACAGCACGAACACGCAATACACAACACAAATAAAAAACACACATACATATACACAATAAACAACACAACACAAAGCACAAACACACAATACACAACACAAATACACGATTAACACACACACACACAGCACAAACACACAACCCACAACACAAATACACGATTAACACACACATACACACAGCACAAACAAAAAAAAACAAACACACAACACAAATGCCGAACTATTAACACACACATACACACCACACAACCCACAACACACAACACAAATACACGATTAATACACCACTACACACAGCACAAACACACAACACACAATCAAATACACGATAACACACACACACATCACAAACACACAATACACAACACATACACGATGAACCACACATCACCGCACAAACCCCCACACCAACACAATACCCATAAAGATTATACAACACCTACACAACCCCAGCCCAACCCCAACACACAACACAAAATACACCGATTAACACACACATACACACAGCACAAACACACAACACACAACACAAATACACGATTAACACACACATACACACAGCACAAACACACAACACACAACACAAATACACGATTAACACACACACACACAGCACAAACACACAACACACAACACAAATACACGATTAACACACACATACACACAGCACAAACACACAACACACAACACAAATACACGATTAACACACACCCAGCAACCGAACACACAATACAACACAAATCCGATTTATACCACCACATACACACAGCCCAACCCCCAACCCACAACACAATACAAACAATTAATACACACACATACACACAGCACAAACACACAACACACAACACAAATACACGATTAACACACACATACACACAGCACAAACACACAACACACAACACAAATACACGATTAACACACACATACACACAGCACAAACACACAACACACAACACAAATACACGATTAACACACACATACACACAGCACAAACACACAACAACAAAGACACGATTAACACACACATACACACAGCA
>JACBWV010000626.1:24401483-24476483 GCA_013435795.1 Chlamydomonas sp. ICE-L
CACACAGCACAATATACACACAACAACAGCCAACCACAAAATACACGATTAACGAACACAGCATACACAAACACAAAACAACACAAACAGTAACCACACATAACACACGCAACCAACAATACCACAAATACACCGATTAACACACAGACTACACAAGCACAACACAGCAAACACACAACACAAATACACGATTAATCACGACATACACACAGCACAAAACCAATCACACACACACAAATACACGATTAAACACACATACACACAGCACAAACACCACACACACACAACACAAATACACACGATTAACACACACATACAACACAAGCACAAACAACCAAACACACACACACAACAAATACGACACTACACAACACACATACACACAGCACACAACACAACACACACACAACACCAAATACACGAAGTATACAACACACACATAACACACAGCACAAAAACACCACAACAGACACACAACAACAAATACACGATTAACACCACATAAAACACAGACACAAACACACAACCCACAACAAATACACGATAAAACACACACACACAGCACAACACACAAACACAACCAATACACGATAACAACACACATACAACAGCACAACACACCCAACACCACAACACACAATACACGATTAATACACACATAACACACAGCACAAACACACAACACACAACAAAAATACACGATTAAACACAACAAGACACACAGCACAAAAACACAACACACAAACACAAATACACACATAATACACACACACATACACACAGACACAAACACAAAACAAACAACACAAAATACACGATTAAACACACACATACACACAGCACAAACAACAACAACACAAACAAATACACGATTAACACACAAACACAGCCAAACACAACACACAAAAACAAACCACCAAATACACGATACACACACACCATACACACACGCACCAAACACCCAACACACAACACGATAATACACGATTAAGACACACATTAAACACACAGCACAAACACACACACAACACACAACACAATACACGATTATACACACAACATACACACAGCACAAACACACAAACACACAACACAAATACACGATTAAACACCACATACACACAGCACAGACACACAACAACACAAACAATACACACGATTAACCACACATGACACACAGCAACAAACAACAACACACAACACAAATACACGATAACACAACAAGACACACGAGCACACAAACACACAACACACAACACAACATAGCACGATTAAACAACACACAAACAGCACCAATACACAGCACAATCACACAACACAAAATACACGATAACACACAAATACACAGCCAAACACCCAACACACAACACAAATACACGATAATACACACATACACACAGCACAAACAACACACACAAACACAAAAAAGTACACGATAACACACACAGACACACAGCACAAACACCACACACAACAACACAAATACACGGATTAACCCCCCACAACACTAAACACACACAAACACACCAACACACAACACAATACACGATTAACACACACATAAACACAGCACAACACACAAACCCACAACACAAATACACGATTAACACACAAACCACAGCACAAACACAACAATACACAACACAATACACGATTAACACACACATACACACAGCCACAAACACACACAACACACACACACACAAACACAAAACACACACACACATACACAACAGCCACAATAACACACAAAACACACAACAAAAAAACGTTAAACACACAAACCAACACACACACACCACAACACACAACACAAATACAGATTAACACCCACAATACACACAGCACAAACACACAACACACAACACAAATACACGATTAACCACACACATACACACAGCAAAACACACAACATACAAATACGATTAAGCACACACACACACATCACAACACCAAACACAACACAAATACACGATTAAGCACACATACACACAGCAAAAACACAACAACACAAAACACAATACACGATAAACACAACATACACACAGCACAAACACACAACACACAACAAAATACACGTAACACACACATACACACAGACACAAACACACAACACACAACACAAATACACGATTAACACACACATACCACACAGCAACAAACACACAACAAACAACACCAAATAAGCACGATAACCACACAACATACCACAGCCCAAACACACAACAAAATAACACGATTAACACCACACAAACCCAGACACAAACACACAACAACAACACAAATACACAAAAAACATACACACACATACACACAGCACAAACACACAACACACACACCAAAAACAAACACAACAACAAACACAAATACAAACAATCAACACACACATACACACAGCACAAACACACAACACAACACAAAGACACATAAATACCACACATACACACAAACACAAAACAAACACACAGACACACACAAATACACAATGAAAACACCACACATACACACCAGCACAAACACACAACACACAAACACAATACACACAAAACACCACCACAAGATACACATCAACACAAACAACAACAAACACATACACAACACAAAACACACAATAAACACACACATACACACAACAAAAACACACAAACACACACACACATACAACACCACACATACACACAGCACGAAACACACAACACAACAACACACAATACACACACATACCACACACAGCACAACACACACAAACACACCATACACACTACACACAACAACCACAACACAACACAAATACACTACACACAGCAACACAAACACACAACACACACACACACACTCAGCACGAACACATAACACAAACACACAGCACAAACACACTACACGCAAGCACAAACACTCAACACAAACACACAACACATACACAGAACGTAACACACACAACACAACACACACGACAAAAACACCCAACACAAATCAAAAAACGTTCAAACACACTGCACACATTTACACACAACACACACACCAAACACACACAACACGAACAACACAAACACAAAGCACAAACATACAACACACACACCACAAACACCACAGAACACACACACACATACACCCCACAACACACAACAACAAAAACACACCACGAGCACACCCACACACACAACCACAACACACAAAACAATCACACAACACCACAACACATAACACCCACCACATACCACGTATACACATACACACACACAAACACACATACACAAACACAACAATAACACACATAACACACCACAACACACAACACATACACACAACACGCAAAATCCAAACACAAGGTACACCAACACACACACACACATACACAACACCTACACCAACAAAAACACAAACACGAAACACAAAGCACAACACAAACACACAACACAAACACAAAGCACATACACACACACGTACACATAACACAAACACACAAACATACAAACACACAAACACTCAAACACACAGCACAACACCAACACACACACATACACACAACACAAAAAACACAACACAAACACGCAACACAAACACACAAATGCACAAACACACAACACAAATGCACAAACACACAACACAAATGCACAAACACACAAGTGCACAAACACACAACACGCACCCATCTTTCAACCCAACCCACAGTCCCGACCCCAAACATGCACCCATCCTCCATCCCCTATCCTCATCCACTCTACTGGGGCAGCGCCTTCATGCACAATGATTTGATGACCAAAGTGGACCGCAGCTCCAGCCTCCATCCCCAATCCCCCCCCACCAATCCCCAAAACCGAATGCTGTACGGTACCCCAATCCCCAGCCCCATGCTCCACCCCAGGTCATCACCCATCGTCCATCCCCCCCCTTCCAGGGCAGCGCTACAGTGAAACTGAGCGGTGATTACCAAGATGGAAGACCACATCGCCCCAAACCAACACACAAACCGACCCATCCTAACAAACCCAACCCCCAAGCACAACACAAAAGAAAGCACCCAGCCCCCGCGCAGCCGCCATCCGCAGCAGCAATTCCCGCAGCGCCATGCCTCCAGTCAAGCCATCTCCAGCCTCAGCGAATCAGCCTACATGCATCAATCCCGCCGACTCCAGCCGCATACTGCCAGCCTCCAGCAGCCAGCACGCAGCAGCAGCCAATCCAGCGGGAGAAGCCAGAAGCCAGATCTCAAAGGTCCTCCCAGCCGCAAAGCAGACAGCCCCGCAGCCGACATCTAATCTCCTCCTTTATCAGCCATCTCCATCTCCATCCTCCATCCTCAATCACTCATCGTCTTTCCTCATACTACCATCCTTCATCCTCCAGCTCATCCTCCATCCTAATCCTCCATCTCATCCTCATTCCTCCATCCTACATCCTCCATCCTCAAATCTCATCCTCCATCCTCATCCTCCATCTCATCCGGTATCCTCCATCCTCCATCCTCCATCCTGATCCTCATCCTACCACCCCCGATCCTCATCCTCCATTCCTCCATCCTCCCATCACTCCATCCTTTATCATCCATCCTCCATCCCCTCAATCCTCCATCCTCATCCATCTCCTTCATTCCTCATCTCCCATACTATCTCCATCTTATCCTCCATCCTCCATCTCCATCCTCCATGCCCATCTGCCATCCTCATCTCCATCCCCATATCCCCCCACTCTCCAGTGCAGCAGCCTTCTGCTACAATATCTGAGGACCAAGGTGGACAACTCCCATCCCAAAATCCAACACCAACACCCGCACCCATCCTAGCCCAACCCAACCCCAACCCAACCCATACATGCACCCATCCTCCATCCCCCTCCCACAAAAACCATGCTCAATCCCAATCGTCCATTCCCTATCCCCCTCCACTCTCCTAGGGTAGCGCCTTCATGTTCAATGATCTGAGGACCAAGGTGGACAACAGCGTCAGCCTCCATCTGCATCCCCAACCCAAAACCTAACTCCACCTCAAATCCCCAACCCAAATCCTAACTCCAACCCTAATCCTCATTCCCAACCCCAATTCACAACCGAAAACCTGACTCCAACCCCAATCCACAACCACATCCCCAATCCCAATCCACAACCTATATCGTAATTCCAACCCCTAGATCCTGACAACTCGACGTCCACATTTTCTTTCCTAGGGCAGCGCCTTCATGTTCAATGATCACATGTCCAAGACAGACAACAGCTTCAGCCTCCATCCCCAATCCCCCCCACCAATCCCCAAAACGAATGCTTACTCCAACCCCAATCCCCAACCCCATGCTCCATCCCCCATCATCCATCCCCCATCGTCCATCCCCCATCGTCCATCCCCCATCGTCCATCCCCCATCGTCCATCCCCATCCCTCACGGTCATCCCCATGCGCCATCCCCTCGTCCCATCCACAAAACGTCCAGCCCCCATCGTCATCCCCATCGTTCCACCCCCATCCCCCATAGGCCATCGTCCATTCCCCATCCACCATCGTACAATCCCCCATCGTCCATTCCACATCGTCCATCCCATCGTCAATCCCCCATCGTCCATCCCCAGCTACCATCCCCCATCGTCCATCCCCCCTCCCCCATTGTCCATCCCCCATCGTCCATCCCCATTCCCATCGTCAATCCCCCAGGCTCCACCCATCGTCTCCATCCCCCATCGTCCATCCCCCAAACCCACATCGTCCTCCCCCCCATCGTCATCCCAATCGTCCATCCCCATGCTCCATCACCATTCCGTCAATCCCCCATCGTCCACCCCATCGTCCATCCCCCCATGACTCATCCCATCGTCATCCCCATCGTCCATCCCCCATGCTCCATCCCCATCGTCCATCCCCCATCCTCCATCCCCCATCGTCCATCCCCCATCGTCCATCCCCCATGCTCCATCCCCCATCGTCCATCCCCCATCAGTCCATCCCCCATCGGTCCATACCCCCATAGTCCATCCCCATCGTCCATCCCCCATCGTCATCCCCATCCCCATAGTCCATTTTCCCCCTGTCGTCGGCCATCGTCCATCGTCCATCACCCATGCTCATCCCCCATCGTCAATCCCCATCGCCATCCCCCATGCTACACCCCCATGCTCCATCCCCATAGTGCCATTCCCCATTCGTCCACGCCCACTCGTCCATCCCCATGCTCCATCCCCCATGCTCCATCCCCCATCGTCCATCCCCATCCCCATGCTCCATCCCCCATTCCCCATCGTCCTCCCCATGCCTCCATCCCCCATCAGTCCCATCCCCATCGTCCATCCCCAATGGCTCCATCCACATGTCCATCCCCCCATCGTCCATCCCCCATCCCCCCATTTGCTCAATCCCCCATCGTCCATCCCCATCCCCCATGCTCATCCCCCACGTCCAATCCCCCATCGTCCAGCCCCATTGTCCATCCCCTCCACTAACCTAGGGCGCGCTTCAGTATCAATGATGATGCCAAGGTGGACAACAGCTTCAGCCTGTTTGAGCAGCTGTGCAAGGCCTCTGTCTTCAGGATCCCCGTGCAGATCCTCCTCCCAAATGTGAGTGTGGGCCTGAGAGTGGGAGTGGGGGTGTGGATAATATCCACTGGATATGAGTGTGGGTGGATGTAGGAGTGAGTTTGTGTGTATGGGTATGAGAGAGTGTTCAGCCTGTTTGAGCAGCTGGGCAAGGCCTCTGTCTTCAGGATCCCAGTGCAGATCCTCCTCCCAAATGTGAGTGTGGGGCAGGTTGGGAAAATCACCAATATATCACCACTTGGGTTGCCTTGGGAAGATCACCAATATATCACCACTTGGGTTGCTTAATGAAAATCACAGCTATTTTCTTGGGAAAATCACAAATACATCACCTAGGGGTGCCTTGGAAAATTCGCAGCTATTTATGGAAAATCAAAAATACATTCACAATAGGGGTGCTTGGAAATTTCGAAGTCTTTTGTTGGGGAAAAGAAAATCAAAATACATCACCACTAGGGTGCCTTGGAGAAATTCGCAGCTATTTTCTTGGGAAAATCACAAATTACATCACCACTAGGGTTGCCTGGAAATTTCGAAGCTATTTTCTTGGAAAATCACAACAAATACATCACATAGGGTGCCTTGGAACTTCGCAGCTATTTCTGGGAAAATCACAAAATACATCACCACTAGGGGTGCTTGGGAAATTCGCAGAGCTATTTCTTGGGAAAATCACAATACATCACCACTAGGGGTGCCTTGGAAATTCGCAGCTATTTTCTTGGGAAAAGCACAATACACACCACTAGGGGTGCTGGGAAATTCGCAGCTAGTTTCTTGGGAAAAAATCACAAATCATCACCACTAGGGTGCATTGGGAAATTCGCAGCATTTTCTTGGGAAAATCACAAAACATTCAACAATAGGTGTTGCCTTGGGAAATTCGCAGTATTTTTGGAAAATCACAAATAATCCACCATAGGGGTGCCCTTGGAAATTCGCAGCGATTTCTTGGGAAATCACAAATACATAACCATAGGGTGCCTTGGGAAATTAGCAGCCCTATTTTCTGGGGAAATCCCAAATACATCAAATAGGGGTGCCCTGGCAGAAATTAGCAGCTATTTTGTTGCGGAAACACCCCCTCACAAATTACATCACCACTAGGTGTGCCTGGGAAATTCAGCAGCTATTTTCTTGGGAAAATCACAACATACATCACCACTAGGGGTTTTGCCTTGGGAAATTCGCAGAATTTTCTTGGAAAATCAAAAAATACATCACCACTAGGGGGTGCATTGGAAATTCGCAGCTATTTTATGGGAAAAATCCACAAATACATCACCACTAGGGGTGCCTTGGGAAATTCGCAGCTATTTGTTGGAAAATCACAATACATCACCAATAGGGGTGCCTTGGGAAAATTCGCAAGCTATTTTTTGGGAAAATCACCCAAATACATCACCACTAGGGTTTTTGCATGGGAAATTCGAGCTATTTTATGGGAAAATACAAATACATCACCACTAGGGGTGCTTGGAAAATCGCAGCTATTTTCTTGGGAAAAATCAAAAGACATCAACATAGGGTGCCCTTGGGAAAATTCGCAGCTATTTCTGGGAAAATCACCAAATACTACCCACTAGGGGTGCTGGGAAATCGCCAGCTATTTTCTTGGGAAAATCACAAATACATCACCACTGGGTTGCACTTGGGCAATTCGCAGCTCTTTTCTTGGGAAAAATCCACAAATTCATACCACGTGGGGTTTTTTGCCTTGGGAAATTCGCAGCTATTTTCGGGAAATCACAAATACACCAAACTTCGGGGTGCCTTGGAAATTCGCAAGCTTATTTTTCTTGGGAAAATCACAATACATCACCACTAGGGGTGCCTTGGGAATTCGCACATTTTCTTGGGAAAAATCACAAAGACCTCACCACTACGGTGCCTTGGGAATTGAGCTATTTTCTTGGGAAATCACAAATACATCACCACTAGGGGTTGCCTGGGAAATTGCAGCTATTTTCTTGGAAAAATCACAATACATCACACTAGGGTGCTTGGGAAATTCGCGCAGCTTTTTCTGGGAAAATCAACAAAATACATCACCACTAGGGGTGCCTTGGGAAATTCGCAGCTATTTTCTTGGGAAAATCACAAATACATCACCACTAGGGGTGCCTTGGGAAATTCGCAGCTATTTTCTTGGGAAAATCACAAATACATCACCACTAGGGGTGCCTTGGGAAATTCGCAGCTATTTTCTTGGGAAAATCACAAATACATCACCACTAGGGGTGCTTGGGACATTTCGCAGTTTTTCTGGAAAATCACAAATACATCACCACTAGGGGTGCCTTGGGAAATTCGCAGCTATTTTCTTGGGAAAATCACAAATACATCACCACTAGGGGTGCCTTGGGAAATTCGCAGCTATTTTCTTGGGAAAATCACAAATACATCACCACTAGGGGTGCCTTGGGAAATTCGCCAGCTATTTCGTGGGAAAATAACAAATACATCACACTAGGGGATGCCTGGGAAATTCGACAGCTATTTCTTGGAACATCACAAATACATCACCACTAGGGTGCCTTGGGAAAATGCGCAGCTTTGTCTGGGGAAATCACAAATACATCCCCACTAGGGGTGCCTTGGGAAATTCGCAGCTATTTTCTTGGGAAAATCACAAATACCATCACCACTAGGGGGTGCCTGGAAAATTCGCAGCATATTTTTGGGGAAAATCACAAACACATCACCACTAGGGGTATGCCTTGGGAAATTCGCAGCTATTTTCCTTGCGGAAAATCACAAATACATCACAAACCCCTAGGGGTGCCTTGGGAAATTCGCAGCTATTTTGTTTGGGAAGAAAACACAAAACATCCACCAATAGGGGTGCCTTGAAATTCGCAGTATTTCTGGGGAAAAATCACAAAATACAATCACCACTAGGGGTTTGCCTTGGAAAATTTTCGCAGCATTTTCTTGGAAAATCACAAAGACATCACCACTGGGGTTGCCTTGGGAAATTCGAGCTATTTTCTTGGGGGAAAATCAAAAAACATCACACTAGGGGTTTGCCTTGGGGAAACTTCGAAGGCTATTTTCTTGGGAAATCACAAAATACATCACACAGGGGTTGCCTTGGGGAAATTCGCAGTATTTTTCTTGGGAAAATCACAAATACATCACACTAGGGGTGCCTGGGAAATTCGCCGCTATTTTCTTGGGAAATCACAAATACATCAACACTGGGTTGTGCTCCTCGCAGTTCAGCTCATTGAATTCGTTTTTATTTTACTTTTTTATTTGTTACAAGTTTATACGTACGAATTAATTGTATATAAGCCTTAGTCAACTCCCGTTACTGTTTACAGGATCTCCGCTCCACAGAAATGATTTAATAAAAAAGAAATTGGCAAAACAATTGAATGCAATTATAAAATGTGCCGCATTTGCTGCAGGAGACCCCCAACCTGCCCCATCTTGCAGCTTCCAAGGCTACCCCCCTCAACCTCACGCTTCGTAATAAGGCATACTAGTTATGTATCTATACATTCACATTATCTGACGCATGTGTTGCAGGAGACCCGCCACCTGCCCCCTCTGTCAGCTTCCAAGGCTGCTCCCCTCAACCTCACGCCTCGTAATAAGTAGGGAACGGCAACTAATATTAGTGTTTGAAAAACTAATATTATTATAGTGTCACAATAATTCTAGTTTTTTATATAAATTCGAAATTCTGGTGAGACAGCTCATCCGACTAATATTATATAATAGTATTTAATATTATTTTTTCACTAATATTATATTACATAGCCGACCCCTAGTAATAAGGCATACGAGTTATTATATATATATATATATTCACATTATCTGACGCATTTTCTGCAGGAGACCCCCCACCTGCCCCCTCTGTCAGCTTCCAAGGCCGCCTCCACAGCTGAAATGGACCAAAAGCTGCTGGCTCTACGCAGTCAGCTGCAAGAGGTATGTTTATTGCTATGTTTATTGCTATTGCGCTTGCTATTGCGCTTGCGCTTGCTCTAGTCTCCAAGTTTGTCCTTCATGTTTCTCATCCGTCCTGTGCAACAAGCTTAGCAACTCTGCAATAAGTACAACAAGCTGCTGGCTCTAAGTGGTCAACTGCGAGAGGTGTATGTCTTGCTCTAATCTCCAAGTGTGTCCTTCCTGCTTGTCATCCCTCCTGTGCAACAAGCACCCACCCAACCTCCTCAAAGCCACCCAACCCAACCCAACCTCCTCCAACCACACACAACCTGCTCCCACCCAGCCCACCCAAACCAACACACAGCTGAATTGGACCAAAAGCTGCTGGCTCTGTGTATTCAACGGCACGGTGAATCTTTTTTCCTCTCGCTCTTGCTCCTGCTCTGATCTCACTGTTTCATTTTTGTGCTACACATGGCAGCTTCCCGATAGCCCCATTAGCCAGCCAATGGGTCAAACCCAACCCTAAAACTGTCCTGCATTATACCCAAGGCGTTTTTTGGTGGAGCTCCCTCCTCAAGGGGGTGGGTGTTACCCCTCTTCAAGGGGATGTCTCGTTGTCCGTTTGACTGGCCGAAAAATTGAAGCTTGACACGTCAGCCAACGGTCTCGTAACTAACTGGCTTCCATTGCCACCTGTCGCTCCGTCGCGAGCACTCTCCGCCAATTTGTAGCGTCGCTTGAGACGCTGCATAGAACTTGTCTTCTTCAGTAAGCATAGCCTCTTTCAGTGATTTACAATGATCTAGTGGTAGACCAGATCGCTAAAGAATGAAGAGTCGGGGGTCCGACTCCCCCTCCGGTCGCTCTTGGCGTTGCAGGTCGTCGTCAACCGCGATGGTAGCTTGTCCAGTTGAGGTAGGAGACCGCTCCCCACCCGCGTACGACGGGCTCCCTTAACACCACGCCCCACTAGGCGTTATCATTACCTTTTTTCAGTGATCATGCTTACCCATACATTCAAGAGGCTGTTAACCCAGGCATGACTGCATTCCTCAACTAACTGCTTTACTGCTTTAGCGTCCACTTAAGTAAACCTCCAGTACCTCCCTAAGGAGGTGCCCTCCATACCAATATAGTCAAGAGTCTGTGAACCCAGGCATCCCTCAACTAAGTGCTTTACCGCACTAAAATTGTCATGCATTGTACCTAAGTTTTTGTGTTGCGGTTATTATATATACAGTCAAGGGGCTGTGAACCCAGGCAGTCCTCAACTAACTGCTTTACCATCCTATAACTGTCCTGCATTATGCCTAAGACGTTGTTTTCTTCAATGAGCATACTTACCAATCCAGACAAGAGGCAGTGAACCCAGCCATGACTGCATTCCTCAACTAACTGCTTTACCATCCTAGCCTCCTCTTAAGCAAACCTCCAGTGCTTCCCTAAGGAGGTGCCCTACATACTAATACAGTCAGTCAAGGGGCTGTGAACACAGGCATGACTGCATTCCTCAACTAACTGCTTTACCACCCTCGCCTCCACTTCAGTTAGCCTCCACTTCAGTAAACCTCCAGTACTTCCCTAAGGAGATGCCCTACATACCAATACAGTCAAGGGGCTGCGAACCCAGGCATGAGTGCAGTCCTCAAGTAACTCCTTTACCACCCTAAAACTGTCCTGCATTGTACCTAAGGCATTATTTTCTTCAGTGATCATGCATACCAATACAGTCAAGGGGCTGTGAACCCAGGCCTGACTGCAATCCTCAACTAACTGCTTTACCACACTACAACTGTCCTGCATTATTTCGAAGTCATATTTGCAGTGATCATATAAACCGTCAAGGGGCTGTGAACCCAAGCAGTCCTCAACTAACTGCTTTACCACCCTCGCCTCCACTTCAGTTAGCCTCCACTTCAGTAAACCTCCAGTACTTACCCTGAGGAGATGCCCTACATACCAATACCGTCAAGGGGCTGTGAACCCAGGCAGTCCTACACTAACTGCTGTACCGCCCTACATCTGTCCTGCATCATACCTCAGGCGTTGTTTTCTTCAGTTATCATGCATACCAATACAGTCAAGGGGCTGTGAACCCGGGCAGTCCTCAACTAACTGCTGAACCGCCCTACATATGTCCTGCATCATAGCTCAGGCGCTGTTTTCTTCAGTTATCATGCATACCAATATAGTCAAGGGGCTTTGAACCCAGCCATGACTGCATTCCTCATCTAACTGCTGTACCACCCTAGCCTCCACTTAAGTAAACCTCCAGTGCTTCCTTAAGGAGGTGCCCTGCAGGGCTGGGACTTCCGCCCAGAGCCCTGCAGGGTGGGACGCCCAGAGCCCTGCAGTGTTCCTGGTATGGAGAAGTTAGGCAGGCATGATTGCATTCCTCATCTAACTGCTTTACCACCCTAGCCTCCACTAAAGTAGCCTCCACTCAAGTGAACCTCCAGTACTTCCTTAAGGAGGTGCCCTGCAGGGCTGGGACTTCCGCCCAGAGCCCTGCGGTGTTCCTGGTATGGAGAAGTTAGGCAGGCATGATTGCAGTACTCATCTAACTGATTTACCACCCTACAACTGTCCTGCATTATACCTAAGGTGCTGTTTTCTTCAGGGATCATACATACCAATACAGTCAAGGGTCTGTGAAGCCAAGCATGAATGCAGTCCTCAACAAACTTTGAAGAATGCCAATGAAAAAGGTATAATGCATATAACTGCTTTACCACCCTAGTATCCACTGAAGTTAACCTACACTCAAGTAAACCTCCAGTAATTCCCTAAGGATGCGCCCTTGAGGGGTGGGACGCCCAGAGCCCTGCAGTGTTCCTGGTATGGAGAAGTTAGGCAGGCATGATTGCAGTACTCATCTAACTGATTTACCACCCTACAACTGTCCTGCATTATACCCAAGGTTTTTTTTCCTTCAGTGATCATACATACCAATACAGTCAAGGGGCTGTGAACCCAGGCCTGACTGCAATCCTCAACTAACTGCTTTACCGCCCTCTAACTGCCCTAAACGTGCATTATACCTTTTTCATTGGCATTCTTCAAAAACTAAACTAAAAACTCGTCCATCCTGTACAGATGAATGCAGAGTGCGGTCAGCTGCAAGATCAGATCCAAGGCATAGACAAGGAGCTGGTTGCACATGGTAGGCTGGTGTCATGATGTGTATATGTGTGTGTGTGACTATATGCGTACAAGTGTCAGTCTGTCTATGCGCGTACAAGTTTGTGTGTGCGTACATGTGTTTGTGTGTGCGTACATGTGTGAGTCTGTCTATGTGCGTACAAGTTTGTGTGTGTTTATGCATATGCGCGTACATGTGTTTGTGTTTGCGTACATGTGTGTGTAAATTCGTTTGTGTGCGTGCGCACATGTGTGAGTGTGTGTGTTTGTGTGTGCGTACATGTGTGAGAATGTGTCTTTGTGTGTACACGCGTGTGTTTGTGCATATGCGTGTACATGTGTGTGAGTGTGTGTGCGTACATGTGTGAGTGTGTGTCTTTGGCCGTACATGTTTGTGTGTGTTCGTGCATATATATGCACGTAAATGCGTTGTTTATGTGCGTACATGTGTGTATGTATATATGTGTGTGTGTACATGCGCACATGTGTGTATATACCCCCACCCACCCCCGCCCCCTACCCATCCCCACTCACACCTGCTCACCCAACCTCTCACCATAACCCACCCCACACCAAATAACCTCCCCCCGCCCTGACCCCCACACACACCCTTTGATGCGGTTTGATTGTTTTGTCACACACCCACATATTGTTTTGTCACACACACCCACACACACACCCTTTGATGCGGTTTGATTGTTTTGTCACACACCCACATATTGTTTTGTCACACACCCACATATTGTTTTGTCACACACCCCCACACACACACCCTTTGATGCGGTTTGATTGTTTTGTCACACACCCACATATTGTTTTGTCACACACCCCCACACACACACCCTTTGATGCGGTTTGATTGTTTTGTCACACACCCACATATTGTTTTGTCACACACCCACATATTGTTTTGTCACACACACCCCCACACACACCCTATGATGCGGTTTGATTGTTTTGTCACACACCCACATATCTAGAGGGAATGGCAAATCATATGATGTTGACCAAATACGAGTATGACATCATATGATATCATACACAAATCATATGATTTAATATCATATGATATGATGGCCCAGGCCAAAGTTACCTAGTCAGACCGCCGGCATCATATGATATCATATGATGACATGATATCATATTGCCGACCCCTACATATCTAGAGGGAAGCCATACCCTGGACATAGGCCGATTTTTGGTCCACAAATTCGCATGTACGAGGGAGATATGATTTATTTGAGTTGCGGACCCCCCACTATCACTCATTGCAGCCAATCTTGTGCAGGAGACCTCTCCCCCCACGCTTCCCTGGTGGTCATCAGTGCTGAGTGGACACGCCAACCAGGGTACTTCAAATGGCCAAATTGGCCAGCGCTTTAGCGCACCTGAAAACAAAAAACTGCGCTTTGTACTGCAAAAAGCGCAAAAATTCCTTGCAGCGCCCACAAGGGGTTGCAAAAAACTGCGCTTCAAGCGCAGAAGGGGTCAAAAAGTCAGCGCTCAAAAGCGCAAAAGCGCGCGCTTTGAAGTACCCTGACGCCAACCTGCCTCCCCCATTACCCCCTCCCTTCCTATCCTCACTCACCCACCTCCTCACCCTCACCAACACCTCACCAACACCTAACAACACCTCATCCACCCCTCACCAACCTCTCACCAACCTCCGAGCAGGAGACCTCGCCCCCTACGCTTCCCTAGCTGCCATTAGTGCACAGTGGACGCGCCCCCCCAGCACCCCCCGCCCTGTCCCAGCCACCCCCGACACCATTAACGAGAACCAGGACCCTGCTCTGGCCACGAGAGGCAAGCCCGCAGGGTCAGGGGGGCTGCTGGCAGATGTGAAGGCCCTAGCTGGTGCCGCGGCCCAACTACACCCACTGATGGAGAAGGCCAGGCAGCTGAGGGCGGCACAGAGGGAGCCATTGCATGCAAGAAGGGTGCAAGGGTCTAACAGAGAAGGTGAGTTTATTGAGGTGGGGATGTGTTGAGGGAGACGATTTGGGGAGGTGGGGGGGGGGGGAGTTTAGTGAGGCGGGAATGTGGAGTGAACGCAAGAAGGGTGCATGGGTCTAAAAGAGCAGTGAAAAGCTGGTGGGGTGAAATCAGATGGGAAGGTTTCGGGAGAGGAGATGGGAAGGTGGAGGGAGAGGGCCGGGCAGCTGAGGGCGGCCCAGAGGGAGCCTTTGCATGCTAGAAGGGTGCAAGGGTCAACAGAGAAGGTGGGTGTGAACAACCAACAGCAAGTCCAGACAATGGCGATCCTCCCTCCAGATGGAACAACTGACACCACCAACAACAACCAACAGCAACACACCACCACCAACAACAACCAACAGCAACACACCACCAACAACAACAACCATCAGCAACACACCACCAACAACAACAACAACAACCAACAGCAACACACCGCCACCAACAACAACCAACAGCAACACACCACCACCACCACCAACAACAACCAACAGCAACACACCACCACCAACAACAACAACAACAACCAACAGCAACACACCACCACCAACAACAACAACCAACAGCAACACACCACCACCACCAACAACAACAACCAACAGCAACACACCACCAACAACAACAACCAACAGCAACACACCACCACCACCAACAACAACAACCAACAGCAACACACCACCACCACCAACAACAACAACCAACAGCAACACACCACCACCACCAACAACAACAACCAACAGCAACACACCACCAACAACCAACAACCAACAGCAACTCACCACCACCAACAACAACAACCAACAGCAACACACCACCAACAACAACAACAACCAACAGTAACACACCAACAACAACAACAACCAAGAGCAACCACCAACTGCAACATTGACATACCACCAACAGCAACAACCAGCACCACCACATCATATCTGCATGTGCAGCGGCGTCCCTGGCTGAGTGGCGATCGTCCCTCCACATGAAGGCAGTTGGTGACCTGGATAACCTGCAGCATCTGCATAGCAGCCTCATGGCCACAAACACACCAAATGCCAGCTAGACCTTGACCTTGGTGACCTGGATAACCTACAGCATCTGCATAGTAGCCTCATGGCCACAGGCGCACCAAAGGCCAGCTAGACCTTGACCTTGGTGGCATGACTCCAGCCAGCCTGCTCGCCATCCTCGGTGCATGTATACCGGTATGCAGACCTTGAACTTGGTTACATAGCTCCGGCCAGCAATTTTGCTGGTCGCCGTTGTAGGCAGTACAATTAATTACTAGGGAAAAGTGTATACCAGTGCAGCTTCTTTCAGTGATTTACAATGGTCTAGAGGTAGATCAGATCGCTTGAGAATGAAGAGTCGGGGGCTCGACTCCTCCTTCGGTCGCTCTTGGCATTGCAGGTCGTCGTCAACCGCGATGGTAGCTTGTCCAGTTGAGGTTGGAGACCGCTCCCCACCCGCGTACGACGGGCTCTCCGAACACCACGCCCCACCAGGCGTTATCATTGCCTTTTATACCAGTGCCAAGACCGACCAGTGCATGTGCCAATTGGCCAGTGCCCAGGTCAGCCTGTACATATAAAGGGAATGGCAATATGGTATCATACTCGCCTTTGGTCAACATTATATGATATGCGGATCCCTATATATATCCCAAGGCCAGCTTGTGCACGCATCCCAGTGAATGTATATTCCCCCAAGTGCAGTAGAGTCTGATTATGGTATGGGGCCAGTGCACGCGCCAGTTGGGCAGTGCCAAGGCCAGCCAGTCCATGCATAGTTTCCTAGTTTGCATGTATGGTTTCCTAGTTTCCATGCAAAAGTGGCTGAATATGGTGCCAAGAGGCCCTTTTGCTCTACAAAACGTTGGCTGTCTGGTGGTAGTTTTTAAAGCCAGGTACGCGCCTAATAGTTCGTCATTTTAACGATATGTCGGGTCATTTTTACGATTTGTCAACTCCAAGGTTTAAGACGAATTCTGGAGGTGTACGTTACTTTTTTGCAATTTCATTATTTAGTTATTTTTTCTTCGGTGCTCACCGAGGTGCTCGCCCATTTTTATTTATAAGACCGTATGTAAATAATTCTGATACCGTTTTCCTGGTGCCCTACTAGACTTTAAATGTGCCCTCGGCTTGACGAATGTGACCTACTACTGGACTCCAGGGTGCTTCTTGAACTTGAACTTGGTTACATAGCTTCAGCAAGCAATATGGCTGCTCGCCGTCTTCGGCAGTAAAAAATAATATTACCAGAAAATGTAAACTCGAACAAATCACTTTTTTCATTTTTTTCTTTTTATTTTCCATTTTTGCTTCAGGGTGCTTCAGGAGGACCCTCAGCTCTGCTGCCTGAGTCGCAACCAACAAAGTAAAGCCTGCGTCCTGTGACGTAACGTACCCTTCCTTCCGGTCAACGGACCCTCCCCACGTTGCGTCCTGCAACAAAACTGACCCTTCGACACTGCGTCGACGGAGGACGCAGCGTCCTGAACAACCCTACTGGACTCCAAATGCTAATAGACCACAACACTGCTGGCTTAATGATATTGTAGAATTGTGCTGATTTAATTTTATTGTATAATTAAATTATCATTGTAGCGCGAACTCAGGGCCCCCGTCGGTTAAACGATTGTTTGGTGTTCACTTTATCAGTGCCTTTTCTTGTTAAGCCCTTCCTATTACGGTTGGACAAGTCCCTCTTGCCTATTTGGCCTACCCCTGGACTGTTATATACATACAGACCACAACACTGCTGGAGCCATTTATCTGCTAGCCGTATGCAAATGCTGTTGATGAACTTGGCTACCAGTACATGGCTGATGGCTCTAGCCTTTAAGGCTACTCGCCGTCTTTGGCAATAATATATATATAGCAATTCAAATGAAATCATTCCTATCAAAACACACTTGATCCAAATATATTGGGTTGTAAATGCTGTCCACTGCCGTGCCGGCTTCTTGAACTTGGTTGCATGCCTCCAGCCAGCAAATTGGCTGCTCGTCGTCTTTTGCAGTGACATCAGTACGGTATTTGTTTACATGGATCCAGCCTGTAAAGCTACTCACCGTCTTCGGCAGTAACGGAAGTACTAATAAGAACTTGGTTGCATAGTTCCATCCTTTAAGGCTGATCGCCATCTTCGACAAGAACATAATCAATTCAAATAAAAGCATTATTATCAGAACATACATGATCCAAATATACTCGACTGTAAATGCTGTCCACCAGGGTACTACATCGTGCAGTAGCACGCACGCTTTTTGAGCCTGACTGTGCGAAAAGCACAGTTATTGCAATCCCCCCTACGATCAGCGCACAGTTTCTTTTACTTCAGTGGGCACCATTTACAACCAAATATATTTGGATCAGGAATGTTATGATTTTAATTCATTATCGTATGTTACTGCTCAAGAGGGCGAGCAGCCTTCAAGGCTGGGACCATGCTTCCAGGTTCAAGTACTTATATTATTGCCTAAGACGGCGAGCAGCCAACTTGCTGGCTGGAGGCATGTAACCAAGTTCAAGAATCTGGCACGGCAGTGGACACTTTGCTATCCCTAAACCCAAAAGATTATATGTAGGGACCAAAGGCGAGTATAATATCGTATGATATCATACAAATTGCATCATATGATATTGTATATAAATGGTAACTTTAGCCTAGTCGGACTGCCGGCATCATATGATATCATATGATATCATATTGCCTATCCCTAATTATATGTGAATGGTGGAGTTTCTCCTACTCGGAGCGAACAAGTAGGCACTCTTAGGCCGTAGCAAGACGTCAGGGCCTCCATCAGAAGAACAACTGTTTGGGGTTCAGTTCAAACTGACCTATTGACCCAGCCTCACCCCAGGTTATCTTGCGCAAGATAACCTGGGGTGAGGGATTAGAAGGGGTCGCCTTACAATCTCCAAGAACACAAAAAATAGGTCGAATTTCCAGAAATAGGTCAAGTTCAACGTGGATGAGATCATGGATCCCATGTTATTAGGAGATGATCCAAGTTCCACCACCGTCTCAACAGCAGCTCGTAAGCCTCCGGGTGGAAAATGGATCCGTGTTTACTTAGAAGTCTGTATAAGGTGCAAACACCGTTCCACAGCAGATTCTTAAGCCTACGGGTGGAACATGGATCCGTGGTGACTATAGAAGCAATGGTTCAAGTTCCACCAACGTTCAACAGACAGTTCTTAAGCCTCCGGGGGAACAGGATCCCGTCTTACGATAGAAGTCTTGTGTCCAGTGTTCCACAACCGTCTCACAGCAGATTCCTTTAAGCCTCGGGTGGATGAACCTGGATCCCGTGGACTTAGAAGTTTGGTATCCAGTTACAACCACCGTCTCACAAGCAGCTTCCTTAAGCCTCGGGTTGAACATGGATCCCGTTGTACAATAGACGTCTTGTGTCCAGGTTTCCACCACCGTTCATGCCACAGCAGCTTCATTAAGCCTCCAGGTGGAACAGGGATCCGTGGTAATATAGCGTTATATCCAGGTCCACCACCGTATACACAGCAGCTTCACTAGCCTCAGGGGAAAAACATGGATCCGTGTTACTCTAGAAGTCTGTACCAAGTTCCACCACAGTCTCCACAAGCAAGCTCACGTGAAGCCTACGGGGGAAACATGGATCTCGTGTTACTATGAAAGATGGTATCCAAGTTCCACCACCGTCTCCACAGAAGCTCCTAAGCTCCGGGTGGAACATCATGGATCCCGTGGTACTATAGAAGGCTTGTATCCAGAGTTTCACCACGTCTCCACAAGCAGCGGCCTTAAGCCTCGGTGGGAACATGGATTCCCGTTTGGACTATCGAAGACTGGTATCAAGGTCCAACACAGTCTCCACGAGCTCCTAAGCCTCCGGGTGGAACATCGGATCGAGTGCTTATATAGAAGTATAGTCTCCCAAGTTCCACCACCTGTCTCCACAGCGCTTCCTTAAGCCCCGTGGAACATGGATCCCGTGTTATATAGAAGACTGGTTTCCAAGTTCACCCCACCGTCTCCAGCAACTTCTTAAGCCCCCTGGTGGAACATGGGGGAAAATCCCGGACTATAGAAGATTTTGTTCCACGTTCCACCACCGTTCTCCCAGCAGTTTCCTTAAGACTCGGGTGGTGGAACATGGATCCCGTGTACTATAGAAGTCTTGTATCAAGGTTACACACCGTCTCCACAAGCAGCCGCTTACGCCTCGGGTGGAATGGAACATGGATCCCGTTTCTCTAGGAAGTCTTGTCCAGTTCACCACCGTTAAACACAGGTTTCATTAGAAGCTTCCGGGTGAACATGGATCCCGTGTACTATAGAAGTATTGTCAGGTTCCACCACCGTCTCCACAGCAGTTCTTAAGCCTCCGGGTGGAACATGGATCCCGTGTTACTATAGAAGTCTTGTATCCAGGTTCCACCACCGTCTCCACAGCAGCTTCCTTAAGGCCTACGGGTGGAACATGGCTCCGTGTTATATAGAAGTCTTCGTATCCAAGTTCACCACCGTCTCCACAGCAGCTCCTTAAGCTCCGTGTAGAACAGGATCCCGTGTTAGTATAGAAGTCTGTATCCAGGTTCCCCCACGTACCACAGCAGTCCTTAAGCCTGCCGGTCGGGAAATGGGCTCCGTGTTCTATAGAAGTCTTGTATATCCAAGTTCCACCACCGTCTCCCGAATCTTCCTTGGAGCCTCCGGGTGGAATGGAACATGGATCCCGTGTTGTGACATGAAGACTGGTATCCAAGTTCCACCACCTCTCCCACCGCGCTTCCTTAAGCCTCCGGGTGGAACATGGATCCCGTGTTACTCTAGAAGTCTTGTATCCAAGTTCCACCACCGTCTCCACAGCAGCTTCCTTAAGCCTCCGGGTGGAACATGGATCCCGTGTTACTATAGAAGACTGGTATCAAGTTCACCCCGTCTCCACAGAGTTCCTTAAGCGTCCCGGGTGAGTGGAACATGGATCCCGTGTTAATATAGAAGGCTTGTATCAAAGTTCCACCACCGTGCCACAGCAGTTTCATTACGCCTCGGGTGTGGAAATGGATCCGTGTTACTATAGAAGTCTTGCTCAGGTTCCACCACCGTCTCAACAAGCAGCTTCCTTAAGCATCGGGGTGGGGAAACATTGGATTCCGTGATACTCTAGAAGTCTTGTGTACCAAGTTCCACCACGTCTTCTCACCAGCAGTTCCTTAGATCCGGGTGGAACATGGATCCCGTGTTACTATAGAAGTCTTGTATCCAGGTTCCACCACCGTCTCCACAGCAGCTTCCTTAAGCCTCCGGGTGGAACATGGATCCCGTGTTACTATAGAAGTCTTGTATCCAGGTTCCACCACCGTCTCCACAGCAGCTCCTTAAGACCTCAGGGTGGTGACATTGGATCCCGTGTTACTAAAGAAGTCTGTATCAAAGTTCCACCACAGTCTAACAGCAGCTTCCTTAAGCCTCCGTGTAGTAGAACATGGATGCACGTTGTACTATAGAAGTCTTGTATCCCGGTCACCACGTTCCACAGCGCTTCCTAAAAGCCTCGAGGTGGGTGGAACATGGATCCCGTTTACTATAGAAGTCTTGATCCAAGGTTTCCACCACCGTCTCCACAGCAGCTTCCTTAAGCCTCCGTGTAGAACATGGATCCCGTGTTACTATAGAAGTCTTGTATCCAGGTTCCACCACCGTCTCCATAGCAGCTTCCTTAAGTCTCCGGTAGGAACATGGATCCCGTGTTACTATAGAAGTCTTGTATCCAAGTTCCACCACCGTCTCCACAGCAGCTTCCTTAAGCCTCTGTGTGGAACATGGATCCCGTGTTACTATATAAAAGTCTTGTATCAAGTCCACCACGTCTCCTAGCAGCTTTCCTTAAGCCTCCGGGTGGAACATGGATCCCGTGGATACTAGAAGTCTTGTATCCAAGTTCACACGTCTCCACAGCAGCTCCGTAAGCCTCAGGGTGGAAACATGGATAACGTGTACTATAGAAGTCTCAATCCAGGTTCACGAACCGTCTAAAAGCCCGCTTCCTTAGCCTCGGGTGGCACATGGATCCCGTGTAATATAGAAGACTGGTATAAATCCAGGTTCCACCACCGTCTCCACAGCAGCTCCGTAAGCCCCGTTGTGGAAACATGGATCCCTTACTATAGAAGTCTTGTGTCAGTTTCCAACAACCGTCTCCACAAGCAAGCTTCCTAAGCCTCCGGGTGGAACTGGATTCCGTGTACCTAGAAGTCTTGTATCCAGTCCACCACGTATCCACAGCAGGTCCTAAGCCTTAGGGGGAACAGGGATCTGTGTTACTATAGAAGTCTTGTGTCCAGGTTCCACCACCGTCTCCACAGCAGCTTCCTTAAGCCTTCGGGTGGAACATGGATCCCGTGTTACTATAGAAGTCTTGTATCCAGGTTCCACCACCGTCTCCACAGCAGCTTCCTTAAGCCTCCAGGTGGAACATGGATCCCGTGTTACTATAGAAGTCTTGTATCCAAGTTCCACCACCGTCTCCACAGCAGCTTCCTTAAGCCTCCGGGTGGAACATGGATCCCGTGTTACTATAGAAGACTGGTATCCAAGTTCCACCACCGTCTCCACAGCAGCTTCCTTAAGCCTCCGGGTGGAACATGGATCCCGTGTTACTATAGAAGGCTTGTATCCAAGTTCCACCACCGTCTCCACAGCAGCTCCTTAGCCCCCGGGTGCGATGGAACATGGAATTCCGTGTTATATAGAAGACTGGGATACAGTTCCACCACCGTCTCCACAGCAAGTTCCTTAAGCCTGCCGGGTGGACATGGATCCCGGTGGACTCTACGAAGTCTGTATCAAGTTCACCACCGTCCCACAGCAGCTTCCTTAAGCTTCGGGGTGGTGTGGTGAAAACATGGGATTCGTGTACTATAGAAGTCTTGTGTCCAGGGTTCCCCACGTCTCCACAGCAGTTCTAAGCACCAGGTGGAAAATGGATCCCGTGTTACTATAGAAGGTGTATCAAGGTGGTTCAACCAACAGTCTCCAAGCAGCTTCCTTAAGCCTCCAGGTGAACATGTATCCCGCTGTTACTCTAGAAGTCTTGTATCCAGTTCCACCACCGTCTCCACCGCCATCTTCCTTGAGCCTCGGGTCGTGGAAAATGGATAGCGTGTTAAGTATAGAAGATGGTATCCCAGTTCCACCACCGTGTCCACAGCAGCTTCCTTAAGCCTCCGGGTGGAACATGGATCCCGTGTTACTATAGAAGTCTTGTATCCAGTGTCAGACCACGTCTCGCACAGCAGCTTCCAAAGCCTACGGGTGGGAACATGGATCCGTGTTACTATAGAAGAATGGTATCCAAGTTCCACACGTCTCCACGCAGCTCCCAAGGCCTCGGCGTGGAAAACCGCGATAACAGTGAATTAGAGGCTTGTATCAAAGTTCCGACCACAGTCTCCACAGCAGTTCCTTAAGCCTCCGGGTGGACATGATACAGTTGTCACTATAGAAGATGGTATCCAAGTTCCACCACGTCTCCACAGCCAGACTTCCCTTAAGCATCAGGGGGAACATGGCAGCCGTGTTGGTGTTACTACAGACGACTGGTATCCAAGTTCGACACCACCGTTCCACAGCAGCTCCTTAAGCTCGTGTGGAACATGGATCCCGTCTTAATCTAGATCTTGTGTCCAGTTTCCCACAACACCGTCCCACAGCAGACTTCCTTAAGACTAGGGTGGCACATGGACCGGTTACTCTAGAAAGTATTGTATCCAAAGTTCCACCACCGTCCCCACAGCAGATTCCTTTACCTGCGGGTGAACATGGATCCCGTGTTACATAGAAAGTCTTGCGTCCAGGTTCCCACCGTCTCCACACAGATCCATAGCCTCAGGTGGAACATGGATCCCGTGTCCTATAGAAGGTTATCAAAGTTCCACCACCGTCTCCACAGCAGCTTCCTTAAGCCTCCGGTTGGAACATGGATCCCGTGTTACTATAGAAGTCTTGTATCCAGGTTCCACCACCGTCTCCACAGCAGCTTCCTTAAGCCTCTGGGTGGAACATGGATCCCGTGTTACTATAGAAGACTGGTATAAATCCAGGTTCCACCACCGTCTCCACAGCAGCTTCCTTAAGCCTCCGGGTGGAACATGGAATCCCATAATGTTACTTATAGAAGAAGGTCTAAATGCCAGGTCCAACCCCGTCTCACAGCAGTTCCTTAAGCCTCTGTGTGGAAATGATCCCGGTTACTATAGAAGACTGGTATCCAAGTTCCACCACCGTCTCCACAGCAGCTTCCTTAAGCCTCCGGGTGGAACATGGATCCCGTGTTACTATAGAAGTCTTGTATCCAAGTTCCACCACCGTCTCCACAGCAGCTTCCTTAAGCCTCCGGGTGGAACATGGATCCCGTGTTACTATAGAAGTCTTGTATCCAGGTTCCACCACCGTCTCCACAGCAGCTTCTTAAGCCTATGGGTGGGAAAGGATCCGTGTACTATAGAAGACAGGTGATCCAAGTTCCACCACCGTCTCCAACAGAAGATTCAGGAAGCCCTCGGGTGGTGGAACATGGATCCCGTCTGACATAGAAGTCAGTATTGTGTCCAGTGTTCCACAACGTCTCCACAGAGCTCTCTAAGCCTCCGGGTTTGGAACATGGATCCCGTGATATCTAGACGTCTTTAATAAAAGAGTTCCACCACCGTCTCACAGCAGCTCCTTAAGCCTTCGGGTGGAAAATGGATCCGTGTACTATAGAAGTCTTGTATCAGGTTCCCCACCGGTCTCACAGCAGTTCCTTAAGCTCCAGGTGGAACATGTATACCGTGTTACTCTAGAAGTCTGGTATCGAAGTTACACCACCGTCGCCACACAGCTTCCTTGAGCCTCGGGTGGAACATGGATACCGTGTTTACTATAGAAGACTGGTACCAAGTTCCACCCACCGTCTCCACAGCAGCTTCCTTAGCCTCGGGTGGAAAATGGATCCCGTGGTACTATAGAGGTTGTATCCAAGTTCACCACGTCTCCACAGCAGCTGCTTAAGCCTCGCGCGGTGGAACATGGATCCGTGTTACTATAGAGATGTATCCAAGTTCCACACCGTCTCACAGCAGCTTTCCTTAAGCCTCCGGGTGAGAAGACATGGATCCGTGTACTAGAGAAGGATTGTAATCAAAGTTCCTACCACCGTCTCCAAAGCAGACTCCTTAAGCGCTCCGGGGGAAGCATGGATCCCTGCTACTATAGAATTTCTGTACCCAGGTTCCACCACCGTCTCCACAGGCCTTTCCTGAAGCCCTCCCGTTGTAGACAGGATCCCGTAGTTGTTACTATAGAGTCTTGTATCCAGGTTCACACCGTCTCCACAGCACTTCCTTAAGCCTCGGGGGAGTTTGGACCATGGACCCTGTGTTACTATAGAAGTCTTGTATCCAAGTTCACAACGCTCCACAGCAGCTTCCTTAAGCCTCCGTGTAGAACATGGATCCCGTGTTACTATAGAAGTCTTGTATCCAGGTTCCACCACCGTCTCCACAGCAGCTTCCTTAAGCCTCCGGTTGGAACATGGATCCCGTGTTACTATAGAAGTCTTGTATCCAGGTTCCACCACCGTCTTGTCCACAGCAGCTTCCTTATAGCCTTGGGTGGAACATGGATCCCGAGAACTTAGAGACTGGTATAAATTCCAGGTTCCACCACCGTCCTCCCACGGCAGCTTCCCTTAAGCTTTCCGGGTGGTGGAATGGAACATGGATCCCGGTACTATAGAGACTGGATAAATACCAGGTTCCACCCACGTCTCAAAGGACTTCCTTAAGCCTCTGGGTTGGCTAATGGCATCCCCTGTTACTATAGAAGACTGGTATAAATCCAGGGTCACCACCGTCTCCACAGCAAATTCCTTAAGCTTCTGGGTGATATGATCCCGGGTATAAGAAGGACTGGATAAATCCAGGTTCACCACCGCTTACCGCAGACATCCTTAAGCACTCTGGTGAAACATGGATCCCATGTTACTATAGAAGACTGGTATAAATCCAGGTTCCACCACCGTCTCCACAGCAGCTTCCTTACGCTCTGGGGAACAGGGAACCGTGGTACTATAGAAGACTGTATAAATAAATCCAGTTCACCACCGTATTCCACAGCAAGCTTCCTAGCCTCTGGGGGAACATGGATCAGTATTACTATAGAAGACTGGATAAATAGGGGGTTCCACAACCTGTCTTCCACAGCAGCTCCTTCAAGCCTCTGGGTGGAACATGGGATCCAAGTTTTACTATAGAAGCTGCGATAAACCAGGTTCCACCACCGGTCTGCACGCAGCTTCCTAAGCTCTGGGTGGAAACATGGATTTCCCGTGTTACAAGAAGACTGGATAAAATCCAGGTTCCCCCACGTCTACCACAGCAGCGCCCTTAAGCCTCGTGTGAACATGGATCCCGTGTTACTACAGAAGACTGGTATAAATCCAGGTTCCACCACCGTCTCCACAGCAGCTTCCTTAAGCCTCTGTGTGGAACATGGATCCCGTGTTACTATAGAAGACTGGTATAAATCCAGGTTCCACCACCGTCTCCACAGACCAAGTTCCTTAAAGCCTTGGGTGGAACATGATCATGGTTTACATAGAGGATGGTCTAACCAGGTTTCAACACCGTCTCCACAGCAGCTTCCTTAAGCCTCTGTGTGGAACATGGATCCCGTGTTACTATAGAAGACTGGTATAAATCCAGGTTCCACCACCGTCTCCACAGCAGCTTCCTTAAGCCTCTGGGTGGAACATGGATCCCGTGTTACTATAGAAGACTGGTATAAATCCAGGTTCCACCACCGTCTCCACAGCAGCTTCCTTAAGCCTCTGTGTGGAACATGGATCCCGTGTTACTATTAGAAGGATGTATAACTCCCAGTTCCACCCCGTGCCACAGCAGGGGGGGCTTCCTTAAGCCTCTGTGTGGAACATGGATCCCGTGTTACTATAGAAGACTGGTATAAATCCAGGTTCCACCACCGTCTCCACAGCAGCTTCCTTAAGCCTCTGGGTGGAACATGGATCCCGTGTTACTATAGAAGACTGGTATAAATCCAGGTTCCACCACCGTCTCCACAGCAGCTTCCTTAAGCCTCCGGGTGGAACATGGATCCCATGTTACTACAGAAGACTGGTATAAATCCAGGTTCCACCACCGTCTCCACAGCAGCTTCCTTAAGCCTCTGAGTGGAACTGGATCTATGTTAACTATAGAATACTGGTATAAATCCAGGTTCCACCACCGTCTCCACAGCAGCTTCCTTAAGCCTCTGGGTGGAACATGGATCCCATGTTACTATAGATAGGACTGGATAAATCAGGTTCACCACGTCCCACAGCAGCTTCTTTAACGCCTCTGAGGGAAAGGGATCCGTGTTACTATAGAAAGTATGATCCGGTTCCACCACCGTCTCCACAGCAGCTTCCTTAAGCCTCTGGTGTGGAACATGGATCCCGTGTTATATAGAAGACATGGTATAACTCCAGGTTCCACCCACCGTCTCCACAGCCAGCTTCCTTAAGCTCTCCTGGGTGGAACATGGATTCCCATGTTATTACTATAGAAGACTGGTATAAATCGCAGGTTCCACCACCGTCTCCACAGCAGCTTCCTAAGCCTCTGTTTGTGGTGGAACATGGATCCCGGTTTACTATAGAAGACTGGTATAAATCCAGGTTCCACCACCGTCTCCACAGCACTCTAAGCATCTGGGTGGACAGGGACCCGTGTTACTATAGAAGACTGGTATAAATCCAGGTTCCACCACCGTCTCCAAAGGGAGATCCTTAAGCTTAGGAGTGAACATGGACCCATGTTAACTATAGAAGGACTGGTATAAAATCCAGGTTCCACACCGGTTCAACAAGCAGGCTTCCTTAGCCTCTGGGTGGAAAGGATCCAGTGTTGACTCTATAGAAGACTGGGATAAATCCAGGTTCCACCACGTCTTCCCACGAGCTTCCTTAAGCTTGAGGGGAACAGGATCCTATGTTACTATAGAAGACTGGTATAAATCCAGGTTCCACCACCGTCTCCACAGCAGCTTCCTTAAGCCTCTGGGTGGAACATGGATCCCGTGTTACTATAGAAGACTGGTATAAATCCAGGTTCCACCACCGGTTCTAAACAGCAGGCTTCCTACAGCTCTGGTTGGAAATGTATTCCCCATGTTACTTGGAAGTCTGTATCAGGTTACACCCACCTCTCCACAGCAGCTTCCTAAAGCCTCTGGGTGGAACATGGATCCCGTGTTACTATGGAAGACTGGTATAAATCCAGGTTCCACCACCGTCTCCACAGCAGCTTCCCTAAGCCTCGGGGGAAATGGAAATCCCATTGTTAATAGAAGACTGGGCGAAATTCCAGGTTCCAACACGTTCCACAGCAGCTTCCTTAAGCCTTTGTGTTGGAACAGGGCTCGTGGTTACTATAGAAGGACTGGTATAATCCAGGTTCACACCGTCTCCACCAGCGCTTCCTTACGTCTGGGTGAACATGGATCCCGTGTACTATAGGAAGAATGGATTAAATCCACGGTCCACCACCGTATCCACAGCAGATTGCCGTAAGCCTCTGTGTGGAACATGGATCCCGGTTACTCTAGAAAAAGATGTTATAACATCCAGGTTTCCACCCACGTCTCCACAGCAGCTTCCTTAAGCCTCTGTGTGGAACATGAATCCCATGTTACTATAGAAGACTGGTATAAATCCAGGTTCCACCACCTTCTCCACAGGGCCAGCTTTCCTTAAGCTCTGGGTGGACCATGGGATCCGTGTTACTATAGAGCACTGGTTATAAATCAGGTTCCACCACCGTCTCCACAGCAGCTTCCTTAAGCCTCTGGGTGGAACATGGATCCCATGTTACTATAGAAGACTGGTATAAATCCAGGTTCCACCACTGTCTCCACAGCAGCTTCCTTAAGCCTCTGAGTGGAACATGGATCCCATGTTACTATAGAAGACTGGTATAAATCCAGGTTCCACCACCGTCTCCACAGCAGCTTCCTTAAGCCTCTGGGTGGAACATGGATCCCATGTTACTATAGAAGACTGGTATAAATCCAGGTTCCACCACCGTCTCCACAGCAGCTTCCTTAAGCCTCTGTGTGGAACATGGATCCCGTGTTACTATAGAAGTCTTGTATCCAGGTTCCACCACCGTCTCCACAGCAGCTTCCTTAAGCCTCTGGGTGGAACATGGATCCCGTGTTACTATAGAAGACTGGTATAAATCCAGGTTCCACCACCGTCTCCACAGCAAGCTGCTTAAGCTTCGGGTGGGAACATGGGATCCCGTATTACTATAGAGACTGGTATATAAATCCAGGGTCCACCACACCGTCTCACCAGCCGCTCCTAAGCCCTCTGATGTGACCATCCCGCTCTCACATCTCCTACGTGGCAGCTCCATTAAAGCCTCTGGTGTGGAATCATGGATCCTCGTATTACTATCAGAAGACTGTAATAATCCAGGTCATCAACCACGTCTCCCACTAGCATCTCCCTTAAGCCCTCGTGGTGTGGAACAGTGGATCCCATGTTACTATGAAGACTGTATAAAAATCCAGGTTCCACCACGCTCCACACCAGCAGCTTTCCTTAAGGCCTCTGGGTGGGAACATGGATCCCGTGTTTACTATAGAAGAACTGGTATACTATCCAGGTTCCACCACCGTCTCCAACTGTGCAAGCACAAATACCTCCAAGCCTCACGGTGAGTTGGATACAAAGGATCCCATGTTAACTACAGAAAGGGACTGGTATAAATCCAGGTTCCACCACCGTCTCCACAGCAGCTTCTAAAAATCGCCTCCGGTTGGAACATGGATCCCATGTTACTTGGAAGTCTTGTATCCAGGTTCCACCACCGTCGCACGCAGCTCCTTAAGCCTGCTGGGTGAACATGGATTGCCCAGTGTTTATTATCGAAGACTGGTATACAGCCAGGTTTCCCACACGTCATCCACAGCAATCCTGTGCTCGTGGCTCTCCTTAAGCGCTCTGGTGAACCTAGGATCCGCATGTACTACAGGAAGACTGGTATAGAAGCCAGGTTCCTACACAGCTGTCATTCCACAGCAGGCTTCCCTAAGCCATCCGGTGGAGACATCTGATCCCGTGTTACTAAGAAGACTGGTAATAATTTGTCTGAATCCAGGTTCCACCACACCTTGTCTCCACAAAGCAGCTTCCTTACAGCCTCTGTGTGGACAACATGATTACCGTGTACATATAAAAGAGACGGTATAAGTCCAGGTTCACCCCCCGTCTTCCAAAGTCTTTCTTACGCCTCTTTGGTGGAACATGTGATCCCATTTACTATAGAAGACTTCGTTATTAAAATCAGGTTCCCAACACGTCTCTACACCAGCAGCTTCCTTAAGCTCTCTGCGGGTGTGAAAAAGACATTATCCCATGTTACTATACGAAGCTGGTATAGAAATCCAGGGTCCACCACCGTCTTCCTCCGGCGAGCTTTCCTTAATTAGCCTCTGGGTTGCAGCATGGATCCCATGGTTACTCATAGAAGACCTGGTATAAATATCCAGGTTTCCACCGACCGTCGCTCCACAGCAGTTTCCTAAGTCCTCTTGCGGAACATGGATCCCGATGATTACACTATTTAAGAAGTTCATTGTATATTCCAGGTTCCACCACCTTGTCTCCACAACAGCTCCTTAAGAAGCCTTCCGGTGTAACTTGGATCCCGTGTTTACATAGAAGTCTGTATCCAGGTCCACACCACCGTCTCCATCAGTCAGCTTCCTGAAGCCTCTGGGTGGAAATGGAATCCCGTGTTACCTATAGAAAGACTTGGTAATAGAACAATTCCATGGATTAAATTCCTACACCGTCTCCAAGAGCTTCGTAAGCCATCCTGGGTGGAACATGGATCCCATGTTACGAACTAGAGACTGGTATAAATCCACGGTCCACCACCTGTCGTCCACAGCAGCTTTCCTTAAGCCCTTGGGTGCAAAACATGGATTCAACCGTGTTACTATAGGAAGACTGGTATAAATCCTAGGTCCACCACCTTGCTCTCCACACCACGTCCTAAGCCTCTGGTGTGAACATGGAGCCCATGTTACATTTGATCCTGACGCGAACTGGTATAAAATCCAGGTTCCACCACCTCACCGTCTGCCCGAGCACTTCCTTAAGCCTGCTGGTGCGGAACATGGATCCGTGTTACTATAGGAAAATTCTGTATCCAGGTTTCCACCGCCTTCTCCACCGCAGCTTCCGTAAGCCTCCGGTTGGAACATGTGAATCTCCGTGTTACTAATAGAAGTCCTAGTTTATATCCAGTTTTCCACCACCAATGTCTTCCACACAGACGCTGCAGCTTCCTTAACCGCTGGGTGGAACCTGGATCCCATTTTACTATTGAATGTACTGGTATATAATCCAGGTGCCACCACGTTCCTCCACAGCACTTCCTTAAAGCTCTGGTGGACATGGATCCCGTGTACTATAGAATACTTGTATAAATCAGGTTCCACCACCGTCTCCACAGCAGCTTCCTTAAGCCTCTGTGTGGAACATAGATCCCATGTTACTACAAGAATACTGTATAAATCCCGTGTTCCATCCCACCGTCAATCCAGCACATACTCCTCTTCCTTAAGCCTGCTGGTGAAAACATGAGGATCACCGTGTTGCTATAGAAAGACTGGTATAAACTCCAGGTCCACCACGAGCCGTCTCATACAGGCTATCTTCCTCGCCTCTGGGTGGAACCATGGATCCCCCGGTGTTACTATAGTAAGATCTGAGTCATCTAACTAATCCGAGTTCCACCACCGTGCCCCAGTAGCAGGCTCTTCCTTAGCTATTGGTGTGGAACGAGTCGGATCCCGCGTTGTTACTATACGAAGACTGGTGGAAAAAAAAAAATATAATCCAAGGTTTCCACCACCGTCTCAAGCAGCTTTTCCTTAAGCCTCTGGTGGAACATGGTTCCCCGTGTTTTACTATAGAATACTGGTAGAGATTTAAATCCAGGTTCCATCCACCGCAGTCTCCACACTCATCTTCCTAACGCCTCTGTGATGGAACATTGGAATCACGCAGTGTTACTAAGAAGACTGGTATCAAATCCCGGTTCCACTCAAACGCCCGTCTCCACACAGCTTCCCTAAGTCCTCTGTGTGGTAACATGGATCCCGTGTTACTATAAGAACTCTTGTATCGCAGGTTCACCACCTGTCTCACAAGCAGCTTCCTGAAGCTCGCGGTTGACATGGATCCCGTGTTACATAAGAAGTCTTGTATCCAGGTTCCAGCTCTGAACGTCTCCAACAGCTAGCTATCCTTGCCTCTGGGTGGAACATGGCATCCCGATTACTATAGAAGAACGTGGTATAAGTCCAGGTTCCACGCGGACCACTGTCTCACTTTCCAACTCAGCTAAACAGCTTTTCCCTTAAAGCCTCTGGGTGGAACTAGGATCTCCGTGTTACTTATAGAAGACTGGTATACAATCCAGGTTCACCAACGTCTACCACAGAGCAGCTGTCTGTCCTTAATGCTCTGTGTGTGAACATGGATCCCGTGTTACTTATAGAAGACGGTAATAGAATCCATGGCGTCACACCGTCTCCACAGCAGCTTCCTTAATCCATCCGGGTGGAACATTGGATCCCTGTGTGACTATAAAGGCTTAGTACTACAGGTTCCAACCACCGTACATGCGTATGCGATGCTTCCTTAGCCTCTGGGTGGAGAACATTGCATCCCCACTGTGTTACTATAGAAGTCTTGCTTATCCCGAGTTCCACCAACCAGTCGCCACATCACTAGCTCCTAAGGCTCTGGGTGGAAACATGCGATCCAGTATTACTAAGGCTGATGACATGGTATAATAATCCAGGTTCCACCACTGGTCTCCACAGCAGGACTTCTTTAGGCGCTCTGGTGTAAACATATGGATCTCCCCCGTTACTATAGAAGACGGTAGAAATCCAGTGTTCCAACAACCGTCTCCACAGCAGCTTCCTTACTGCCTCTGTGTGGAAACTGGGCTTCCCCTTGTTACTATAGAAGACTTGTATAAATCCAGGTTCCACACCGTCCCTCCACAGCAAGCAGCTTCCATCACTTAAGCCCCTACCGGTGTTGGATACATGGATCCCCCCGTGTTACTATAGACAAGCTTTGTATACAGGTTCCAGCCTCGACCTGTCTCCGTGTGCAGCTCCTTAGCCTCTTGGTGGAACATGGATCCCGTGGTTACGAATAGAGGCTTGTATTCCAGGCCTCTTCACACCACACCCCCAGTCTCCCACATCAGCTCTCCATTCATCTCCCGGTGGAACATGTATCTCCCACCCCCCCAACCCCTCCCCCCCCACTCCCCCCTACCTATCCGCCCCCCCCCCCCCCCCTCCCCCACACCATCACTACGTAAATTTCGCTTACTCGGTGTTTATTTATATTCTCCCCGGTTCCTTATCTATTTTTAGATCTTTCTATTCTAGCATTCACTATTGCGCTACGCAAATGGTGTCGGCACGGCGCTCCCTGTGTGAACCAGACTGATACTCGACGTAGTTTATTGAAATAAGGACTCTCACCCTCTGTTTTCCCACCCCCCACCAGGCCAAAACACAATCCACCGCCAGCCGACCAACCAAACCACCCAACAACCAATCAACCCAAAACGGGCCAGCTATCAGGCAAAAAAGGACTAATCACACCGACCCCCCCGCCTGATATATTGTGACTTCACAAATCAAATACCAAATTAAGAATAAGTAGAAAAAACGAGCATACAAAACCACCGCCCCCAAACCCCCCAACCACCAACCAAAAACCCCAACCAACCCGAATAAAGACAAAAACACGCCACCAAACCCAACCAAACACACACCCAAACCTTCAAAACAGCAAGCCCCACTATAACCCCCAATGTTTCAACCCAAGACAAAAACAACAACATCGACCTGCCCACCAACCCCACACCAAAGAACCCGCCCAAACACACGCCCCAAACACCGCAAAAATGCAACCCACACAAAAACACATACACACCCTACCTAAGTTATGAATTATGGGGTCGTATAATACCAGTCAAGATTGTTACAACTAACAGCCCCCCCCCCCCCCCCCCCCCCCCCCCCACTACCCCCACCCCCCGCCACACGCCCGATCCACTGATAGTATGTAGAAAATATATGAACGGTTATTCGACCCTTAGCATGAAACTTAGAAGTCACACCAACCACCCCAACAACACACCCAACACAAGAGACCACGACAGCAACCACACAGCACAACACACGTAAAGATACCAAACAAAAAAGTGCGAATTCCCTTCGTATCAGCTGTGTTGAAGATGCACGGGTTCACACGCGCACAATAAGAAGTAAAAATGAAGAAGATTAGGTGATATACTCAAATGAGTAGGAACATCGTTAAGTGAACTATAAAAAAGTAGCATAAATATCCATGTATCCAACGAGCACCAGACCCCAGGAGAGCCCCCCACCGAACGAGGACCAAACAACAACAAACAACCGCAACGCTGGCGCCCTGAGTCGTTATAAGTACCGTTTCATGATAGAAAAAGGGATAGCTTCGAATTCAATGAGGTAGGGACATATTTCCAAAGAAAACACCGGGAATACATCAACATCGAGGGTTGAAATAGGGAGAGTGTGCTACCCCAGTTCTTCTCCCCTGTGGAACAGGACTGATCCATTGAGCTATATTGACCCGAGTCCAGGCCTTATTCACCTCGTGTATTAATTAAAACAAAACCCAACATGAAAGTAACCAGGTATCTTCTCCTAAATCGATATAATTTACATGATTTTTATTCTGTCCTATTTCGCATCTCTGTCACCCCCCCGAGACCCAAACACCCACCACCCACCAACCATAAAACCCACCAAACCCGACGTGTAGGCTTTTTTGAGTTATTGCGGTGGGCTATATATTTCGGTCTGCCCTGCGAACTACATACACCCCTTGCTTCCACCACACCCCACCCCCCCCCACCCTCGTTTATTCCTATTAGAAAAGTTGATTCCTTGGGGTTGTTTCTGCATGAGTACTTTTATTTTTTTTCGTGGTTGAATTTGTCTAACACCAGCGGCCACCCAACCCCCCCCACCCCGCCAACCCACACAACAACATAACTTTTTGTATTTTATTTTTCCTTGTTTCGATCTAACCACCCTCCGACGCTTTTATGGTTTTTCTTCTGCCTTCGTACGGCTCACCCCACCCCCACCACCCCCCCCGCCCTGCCATCCCTACCTTTTTTACTTTTTTTGGAATTTGCTTTTTGTTAATTGTTTGTTTCTTTACTTTTTGTGTGTTCTTTTTTTTTTTAGTTTGTTTGTCTAGTTACTTGAGAGTCTCTTGTATTTATGCAACGCATTTCGGTTTAGACAAAATTCTTTTTTTTTTTAAGGGGCCTAATGTGATTTCGGTTTTTTTCTATTGTAGAGGATTTAACAGCTAATAATATCAAACAGAACTTATAGGATTTCATTTTTAATATTACTTATTATTTTGTCACCTAGAGTTTTTTTCCCCCCCCAACAACACAACCCCACGAAACAACCCACACACACCAGAGTTTTGATTTTATCACCCCGCCCAAACTCCCCGCCCCGACACCCCCCCGGTTCAGTAGGTTTTGCTTTTTATTTGTTTTGTGTGGGTTTTTTGATCCCCCAGCCCCCATGCACACCCCCCTCCTCCTTTGCTGTGGGTAGTTTCATGAATGTTTGTGTATTGAATAGGATTTTCTTTTTTATATTGATAAGTTAGCAACTTAAAATGTCTCTTGCAATTTTATTTCTGATCATGGTTATGTTTTTATTCAATATTTCATCTATTTTGTAGTAGCTTTTCCAAATCTTACTTAGACTGGGTTTTGAAGGGTCAGATCCCCCCCCCAACTCCTAGAAAACGGCCACAACTTTTTAACCCAACCCACCCCCACACACCCCCCGACCCCCCACTTTTATTTTTTTTTTTTGTTAATTATTTTCTTGTTTTGTAGTTTGTGGTGGATTCTGTACTTATTTGAATCCCCAACAACACTTTTATTTATTTATCTCTGTTTAAGGTGCGATTTGATTATATGTTGTGTCTATTGTTGTTGGCTTGTGTTTTCCATCTCTTTATTAGATTCTATTACTTTTAGGTTATAAAATGCTGTGTGCATTTTGTTTGTAACAGGTTCTATAAATTATTTTTTTATTATTTCTCCCCCTTCCCTCACATCCTTAGCCTCTCATGTTGAACATGGGTCTCTTTTTTTACTAAGTAGTTCTGTATCCGGTTCCACCTTGATTCCGTCTCCACAGGCATGCTTTCATGTAAGCCTCCTGGGTGGAATCATGGATCCCTTTTGTTTTTCTATAGAAGTCTTGTATCCAGGTTCCACCACCGTCTCCACAGCTGCCTTAAGGTCGACTCCGGATGGAACATGGATCCCATGTTACTATAGAAGACTGGTATAAACCAATATTCCACCACCGTCTCCACAGCTTCCTAAGGACTCTGGGTGGAACATGAATCCCATGTTACTATAGAAGACTGATATCCAGGTTCCACCACCGTCTCCATCGCTGACTGATGACAGCGGGTGGAACATAACAGCTCCGATGGTTTGACGACGCTAAGGCTAGCGCAGATGAGACCATCTCCTTAGGTAGGGGGCTGCACGCAAACCACGTTGAAGCGCTCCCAATTCCATATATTTGGAAGGGGGTCCACATCTATGATCTCGCCATTGGTCTGAACATCCTGGCGATCATTCATTCGGATTAACTGGTTGTTTTTTACAGAGAACAATGCGACCAGGCCCCCTCCTGCTTCCACCACTGTCAGTCGCTCTGCATCCCAATCTTGAGGAAGGCAAGGTTGAGGCACCTCTCCTCCCTCAGCGTTCACACTGGTACCCATGACACGGAGGAAGCGGCGATGTTGGGCAGAGTAGAGTGCAATCTGCCCACCGCCAGCGTCCACGACAATAAACTGCTCAGAGGTCCACTCAGACGGGAGGTCATCCATGTCCCTGTGCCCACCCTTGGCATCAACAGAGGCTCCCATCATTCGCACAAACTGGTTGTGAGCAGGGCTGTGAAGAGCGATGACAGCCCCAGGGACGAGGGGATGAATGTGTCCACTTAGGGTGGAGATTCGGCCGCTATCAGAGACCCGTCCCCTATGTCTTTGTCGGATGGTTTGCAGGGCAAACCAGTTCCAGCCCCCGCAACGCAATTCGTGGCCATCAGGATGAAAGAGTATGACTGCTAACATGGGCCGATGCTTCCGAACGTGGTGGAAATACTCCAAGCCCACCTCTGAATCCAGTGGGTAATAGCACACATTGCCAATTCCCTCCTCAGTCAACACCATCCATTTCCCGTGCTTCACTCCTCTAGCAATTGGCAGTGGAAGAGGCTCAATGTGCCCTTTCACAAGCAGAGAGACCCCCACTCCTACTCCCGCGCCAACAATAGCAACAGAAAGAAGAAGTGACGAGGCTAGCACCCCTACTGCCCCTAGGCTTTGCAAGGTGGCCACCGTCCCACCAGCCAAGACACCGCCACCAGCGACAACGGCCTCGGCGGACATCATCCCGGCCGCTATGGATCCCGCAGCAATGCCTGTGCTTGTGAAACCCAGCCCAGTCACCACAGCCTGTGTGCCAATCACACCAACGACAGCGCCTGCGGCAGCACCGGTTCCGATCCTGATGGCAGGTTTCAACTCCGTTTGAGTCATTTGGCGGCGACGCGGCGTCCTCCTGTTTAGCGATTCGCGGGATTAGCTAGTCACAAGGAGTCAATGGATCAACCATCTGCACTCTTACCAGGGGTACAGTCTAATCTGCTTACTGCTCTGCTGGCTGTTCTCGCGGAATTCGAGTCTTGCCTGCTACGCTTCCTTAGCGGTGCTGGTGTGTGGTGAAAGGGGCAGGGGCGGGCAGAGGTTCGATCCGTCGACAGGGCAGTGTTGTTTGCAGCGTCGTGAAGGACAATGGCGCGCTGTTGGTTCGCTAATTGGTACTGTGCACCCTTCGAAAGAGCAGTGAAGCGTGTAGCATTCTATTTTAGAAAGATTGTTAAATTAGGGTAATTGCCTATCGAACTTCGGGTGTGCGAAACTTCTTATTTATCTTCTCCAATCCACCCACAAGTTGAAAAACAAGTGACCACTTGCACACTTGCCGACTCAACGTACTTTGTACACCGTCCTTCGTACGTCGTTGCTGAGCTGGCATGCTGCGGATATTCTGTAAAAGGCAATTCTGCCCGTGGTAGAAGAAGAAGAAGATTACAATGGCCACTTATCCTGGCAGTGGAAACACCACCGCCCCCGAGGGAACGGACTCCGAACACCACTGTCTTCCGGCAGTGGGGATCGAACTTCTCCCGTTTGGCGTGAGCTTTACCCCACGGGGTCTGGACCATACCGCCCTCCAGACTGGGCAAAAGTAATGTCATTCACCCATGTTGGCGTATTGATACCTGAGTCCAACGGTATTTCCATGGGTCCAGCGACTGGCTGAAGCAGGGTGTTCCGGATAGAGGTGAAGGATTTTTACATCGGGTAGAGACCCGAATCGAGAAGCAGTATGTTCATCCACTGTGGGTATTAACATTATTTATTGCACCGCGTCCACAGTCCACAACTCTCAGATCCGTACGCGATTAAGTGCCCTCCGAGGTAAGGCGATCCAACTCCCGTTAGTGGAATGCGACTCATCCGTTTCGACCCCCTGCGAGGATAGAACACGGGTCCCTTAGAAATAATAATACCCGTGGTAGGTCTCGAGCTTGCGACGTACGGGTGCCTTGCTGATTCTGCCAGAGAGTTATATCGAACAAGTACTCTTACATTACAAAATTACAGCCTAGGGAGATGTTCTGCCCATCGGGAGAAGTTCGAGTCCCACTGCCGGAAGACAGTGGGTTCGGAGTCCGTTCCTTCGGGGGCGGTGGTGTTTCCACTGCCAGGACAAGTGCCCATTGTAATCTTCTTCTTCTTCTGCTAAGAGATGAAGTGCAGTACTGATGTACATTGTGTTACCAAACTGCGAGATTGAAAAACAAGTGAACCTCAGCAGAATTGCTGAGCGCATCTACCTGAGCAGAATGCATGAGTGCAAGAACCATCGCAGAATGGCCGAGCGCAAGAACCTCAGCAGAATGGCAGAGCGCATCGAACTTAGCACAATTGCTGAGCGCAAGAACCATAGCAGAATTGCTGAGCGCAGGAACCTCAGCAGAATGGCAGAGCGCGACTAACTTAGTTGAATCGCAGAGCAATTCCCATTAGCAGGAATGCAGGCATGCAAGCCGTCAGATTATCCATCCATCGATTGAACGCGCCACCGAGGCTACCAAAGCCACCAAGGCAAGGCGTACTGATTTGTCTCCATGTACTACCCGTACTTTTGTACCCCGTAACCTGTCTCTAAGTTGTTCGACCGCTCTATTGAAAAACAAGTACTATGCGGTGACTACACATGCAAGTCGTTGCACATTCTACGAACCATCGACTTGACACGACTGCCTTTCCAAATTGTGCGACAACTGCCTCGCATCGGACGCGGACGTCTTTTGACTGGTTTGACTGGCATAAGTACAACAGAATACTGGCGTGGGGTTGTAGGAGTTTGTAAGACGAACCCTTCTGTGACGGATAATGATCCTCACACCGCGTCCCCTCGAGGGGGCGACGACTTCCCGGAAGTAGGTGAAGAGTCGTAGTTGGACGACTCCTACTGACGGGAAGTCGAACGAAGCGACCTGAACCCTGAAGTTCAGGCGACGCGCGAGATGATGTGACGAGCATATAAGCACGGCTAATATGCTCCAAGGCAGACAATATTAGGGATCATTCCCCTATCATCTCGTTGAACACTTCTGTGTTTGTTAAGACGTATTCATACGTCACAGTTGGTTTCGAGAGCCTGATCTCCTTTTTCACGCTAACCCCCTCCCCACTCGCAGCTCAACGCCCTCTCCGCGGGACCTTACTTTCCGCTGGGCTCTCCGCCCACCCACCCCGCTCGCCCAGCTCGAGGCCGCTGCTAAAACGGTAAGAGTTCACGAGGCCCCTGCCTACGTTAGAACATCCGAAATGGATGCTTGTTTCCGTGCGTGATGCCCCTGCCTGCCCTCGCAAATCCTCAATTTGGACGGGTAATGATAATATGCCTTCGATGCCTGTTGCGCTATGCTTGTCCCTTGTTCCATTGCAGCAGCGAAAGGCTCGTTCCTTGTTCCGTCTCTTGTTCCCATACACGACCCGAACTTCACCTCCCATGATTACGCCTCTGGTCACGGGCCACCCCATGGGTCCCCAGAACGGGCCTTACGAAGAGCCCACCCAGCTCACGACAACACGCCCTGAACTTGCAGCATGCAGGTTGGGTCGAAATGAGTTCTTCGACATCGCTGAACACAACACATACGGGCTAATGTCCACCCGACAATTCACCAGCAGTGTGAACGCAGCTCGAGCTGAAAGTTTTCAATCTGGAGTCATCTCCCCACCCGATTCAGATTTGGTCCCTCGGCAAGATACCAAGGTCGTGTGCCCGATCACTGACGGGGTATCCCCCAACCGGGTCCTCGGACCTAGCGAGTTATCAAATATGATTTCTTGCTCGGCCTTCACGACAATCATGAGCACGATGCTCCACGACATGACGGGCAAATTCGTTGCCATCTACTTTGAATGACATTATAATCTTCGATTTTTCCATGATGAGGTCGAACACCTGGAGCATGTGCTCTCAGGCGTCCGTCTCAACGAAACGGAAATAACGAGAATTGACTATTGCTATTTCAACAACGATGTGCCGAAAACCGCATTCATCACTCCCATGGAGTTGTTTGAATTTAAAGTCCTGCCCTTCGGACTCGCAAACTCCCCATGGTCCGAATCGCATGGGGGTTGGAGACTCCACTCATCCTTTTCCGTTTCGGGCTTACCCCAGCCATCGAGGCTCGATGCCGCACCCATCCCACGACCCACGGAGGCAGATTCACCTCATTCGAAGAGCTGGTCTCCCATGCTGCACATGTAATATCGAAAATTCGAATCTCAACGACTAGCCACATGGTCTGAGAACAAAACCATTTGCCGATCTTGCTGATCATGCTTTGCCGATCTCGCCGATCCCGCCCCTGTGGCCGATCTTGCCGATCCCGATTAGCCGATCCTGCTTGGCCGCTCCCGCTTTGCCGATCTTGCCGATCGCGCCACTGTGGCCGATCTAGCCGATCCCGCTTAGCCGATCTAGCCGATCTTGCAACTCCTGAAATCGGGTCGACAGACCTTCGACCCGATGGGATGGATCGGGGGTCGATCCCGGATCCTGTCAGCTCTATCCTTCGGACAGACGTGTACCTCCAGCGATGGACGACCACACGTATGATGTCTTTCGATAAAGAACACGAAACCGGCAAGGACTCCGACTTTCTAGAAAACTATACCAGGCCAGGTTACGAAAATGGGGGAGAGTCTCTTCAAGACTTCAACCCACCCTCCCGCATGTTCGTTATTTTTTTCCCTCTCTTACATACCGATCTGTACATCTACCATCAGATACGGACGGCCACCTCGCAGGGACTGATCACCCCTAACGAGTTTCCCTTCCGACCGCCTCCGTAAATGCAAGCCTTCGGGAGAAGTCTCAGGCTAGAGAAGGGGGAATTGTGGGTATGATGACACTTACTCACACCACGCCCACTCTTGGGAACTCGAATCCGACCTTGCTTTACCCTGCACCTCACAGATTGTATTATACTGGCGCCTCAACCCGGGTAAAACACGACCGTTGACCAAAGTTGGTCAAATACCGACATCGACAGACGACCTACTCACAGGGAAACCGCCACGGATACACCTGACGAATTCGCCCTTCGTAAAAGTGCACGACTTCGGGAGAAGTCTCAGGCCAGAGAGGGGGGAATTGTGACGGATAATGATCCTCACACCGCGTCCCCTCGAGGGGGCGACGACTTCCCGGAAGTAGGTGAAGAGTCGTAGTTGGACGACTCCTACTGACGGGAAGTCGAACGAAGCGACCTGAACCCTGAAGATCAGGCGACGCGCGAGATGATGTGACGAGCATATAAGCACGGCTAATATGCTCCAAGGCAGACAATATTAGGGATCATTCCCCTATCATCTCGTTGAACACTTCTGTGTTTGTTAAGACGTATTCATATGTCACACCTTCCTTGAGGTTCCCCAGTTAATCCGTTTTGCTCGCCCGATTTGCGCACTCGTTGGTCGGCCCCCTAGGGAGGACAGACCCCGGACAGACCTGTGCGATACAGAGGGGGGAAGCTAGCACCCAATGAGCTGGCACCCAGTGAATCAGATCTCCTCGGGTCTCCTGTTAGAACGCACGTGGCTCACCGTTTGGACTCAAGCCCACAGTTCAAAGGGGAAGCTGCCGGCCTCGGACTTCGCATATCGAAAATGTTTCGCACTAGTTCCTGCAGATTGCCCAGTAGCAACTGCAGCCTCGGGAGTTGCCGCACCTGCCTCCATGGAACTTCGGGGAGTCAGTGAGTTACAACATTCTTACAGGGCACCAAGTTGAATAATAATGCCATGCCATGCCATGCTACCGGTTTATCAATTCTTGACCCTCCAAATATTAAATTGTTTGGATAAGTAAGCAACTGCTTGTGCATCTTTCGCCAAGGAGGCTGCCACTGCTGCTTGACGAACATTACACCATCCCCTGGGCCGACCCCCGGGGCCCGCAAGAGTGAGGATATTTTTACATACTCAGCAAAAATCAATGCCGAGACTGAACAGCGCCAGGGCAGCTGAACAGTTGGCCTCCTTAGGGGAACAGACCTATGCGATACTTGAGCGATATCGTGCTGTTTATCAAATCTTCAGATCTTCAAATTTCCCAAGAACGCCGGTCAAAATTGCCGGTTAATCTGACTGGCCTGAAATCTTTCCGACTCGTGCTCGATTCCCGTCGGGGGCGGACTACCTCTGAGGGCACTTTTTCGCGTACGTATCTCAGGGTTGCGGACTGTGGGCGCGGCGTTTTCATTTGTCGTTTCCCTCCTGTCCTGTGGACTCAGTCTAGGGACCTGGAGCATGTCTACGATTTCCCCTTGAAGATTTCGCTTCTTCGTGACTCTCGTAGCTCATTACATCAGAGCATTGTGCTTGGCAACGAAATCTGCTCTTCCGCACTAGTTCCTGCAGGTTGCGAAGTAGCAACTGTAGCCTCGAGAGTTGCTGCACCTGCCTCCATGGAACTTCGGGAAGTCAGTGAGCTAATAAGTTCATTAGCCTTACTTGCCACCAAGTTGAATAATAATGCCATGCCATGCTACATTGATTCTTGACCCTCCCAATATTAAATTTAACGGATAAGTGAGCAACTGCTCGTGCATCCATCACCAAGGAGGCTGCCACTGCTGCTTGACGAATATTACACCACCCCCGGGGCCGACCTCCAGGGAACCCGCCAGGGCCCCCTACTATTTTATAACAGTGAGGGTTTGGCCCGCAAGGGCCCCCTACTATATTGTGACAATACACCTGGTGTACCGAAGTCGCTGCCAATAGAGGGGTGGTAACAATTCCCTTCTTTCTTGTCAGTGTGGTCCTGTGGTCCACGAAAATATCTTACAATTGGGAGGTCGGTTTGAATCTCGCCAGGTTTACCTGGGTATGGGCCAGGGAATCCAGTAAATCGCCCTATATCACAGATACATCACGACATATTGTACGATAACAGACGACCAGTTATATCTTCTTTAGGATTGGTTCATTTGACTTGATTTCAATTGTATGGACATGTAACTCGTATTTCCTGTGATATCTCCTTGGCCTCATACTGTTTTCCCCCCGAAAGGGTCTAAACATATTGTTCGATATTGATATCGTATGATATATCACGATATGGAACAACGGGTATTATCCCAACCTATTTTTTGACTTCTATGGCTACGCTTGGACTTGACAGACTGTGTGCCCTTAAACTGGCGGACACAGTCTACTCCCACTCTTTTTCTAGCTTTCAAAGTATTTTACAGTGCAGACGTTTTATGGAAGCACATCCCGGGTCGATACCCGGGGACTAGCACACAGACCGTGCCCCCTCTCATTTTTCAGTCAAGCCAGTAACTTCGTGTTGGTGCTCCCAAACCGGGGTGAAAAAACCCCGTAGTACGGAGCACTGGCATAATGTGGCCAACGGTGCTCGCATCGGCGGTGGACCTTTTCAATGTGGTGGTCCTACGGTGCCTATAGCCAGCTCCAGCTTACGCTATGGTGTCCTTAGCTTCACGTCCTGTGAGTAACTGTATTACACGGATGTATCAATTTCAATTTCAATTTCAATATCACGATATATCGTACGATAATTGAAAATATTGTACGGTACTGACATCCCAAGGTATATTGTAGAATTAAATGATCACTGCAGCACAAACTCAGGGCTCTAGTCAATTATCCTCACAGAATCAACTAATTGTTGATGTATGTGTATGAATCATATACTCTTATAATTTACTCTAAGACTGTGGCCGCTCAGTGATTAAATCAATTGGGTAACAATGCATTAGTCTCTACAGCGAGAACTTCCTGCCATGTTTATCATAGTCAATAGGTCAGTTCGGCTCATGGCAACTCATTCTTCGTTCCATTTCTGACCCTTATACCAAATTAACTTAAAATGGATTACCTATACATTTGCATTTGGGCAAGTGGACGGAGCGGAACACCTTCAAGTTCAAAATGTAATTTCCTGCCGATTTCTCACTTATCTAGCAGGAGCTAAAACAAAACACTGTTAATGGATAGGCGCCACCAGGGTTATACATCTTGCCAAATTGGACAGCGCTTAAAGCGCACAAACTTCATATTGATCAGCGCCTTATAGTGCAAAAAAGCGCAAAAACTGCGCGCTGCGCCCTCAGGGGGTTGAAAAAACTGTGCAAAACGCATACAGGGGCCCAAAAAGGCAGCGCGGCACAGCGCTGCCGCGCGCGCTTAGTAGCACTCTGGGCGCCACCACTAAGGACAAGGATTTGTAAACAGTAATCGCACAATTAAATTGGTACTGTAACACGAATTCATGCCCCCCACCCGTCTGTAATGATTAGATCATCTACAACAGCACAGTTGCGGCCACAGTTTTAACATTATCAAAGGCAAGCCAGTGTGGACCCAAGACGAGCGGTAGCCGTCACCACACCTTCCGTGTGAGTCCTGTATACAAAAATGTATAATCAAGAGGCAACGAGTATGAGCTTCAGAGCTAGTAAACCATACCTCAAATATGGTGTAGTAGATCTTATACTATTAGGGAAAGGCTAAGTTAGTTAATCTAAGTGAATTGATCATATTAGTGAATGTTATTTATATTTGACGGACGAGCCGTCTCAACAGAATTTTGAATTGTTTGAAAAATATTATTATTGTGACACTATAATAATATTAGTCAATATTAGTGGTTCAAACACTAACAAACAGTGAGTGGGCAGCCTGAAGGCTGATAGACCGAGTAATCAAACCAAAACCATAGGTAATGATAACGCCTGATGGGGCGTGGTGTTAAGGGAGCCCGTCGTACGCGGGTGGGGAGCGGTCTCATACCTCAACTGCACAAGCTACCATTGCGGTTGATGACGACCTGCAACGCCAAGAGCGTCTGAAGGGGGAGTCGAACCCCCGACTCTTCATTCATAAAGTGACTTAGTCTAGCACTAGACCAATGTATATCACTGAAAGAGGCTGAAACCAAACCCATATATCATATACCAATGCTCTCCTGGCAATAAAATGAACTGAAATATGAAAGGATTTAGCCAATCCCAAAACATGTAACAAGTTCTACAAGACAAGTCGCCCTAAACGGCCAACAAGGCAGCTGCCCATAGGCTGTGGATTCCAGCCCTATAAAGAAGCCACGATTGTCGCACCCCTTAATCCTTATAGTAATAAATTGTTTTACTGTACGTTCCCAAGCTCCATATGGCTCTGTGAAGCTCCTTGAACAGTTGGAGCCCACAAGGGCACACGGATAATGCAACAACCATCATCACCAAACAAGCAAGGAGGGTAGTGCCCCTAAATGCTCACAACCACACGAGTATCACATGCTCCACCACCTTGGTTCGGCAAATGGGATTCACACTTCTTGGCAAGTACCTCCTCACAGCAGGGGGAGCACATGCTGACGTGGCAACAAGGCTGCAAGCACACATTCCGCTCCCTCTCCATACACACAATACACAGGCGACTATCATCATCACCCACATCTGCTCCCGTTGGCACCCTGCCACCCCCTCCCCGGGGAGGGGCCCTATGGGGGGGAGGCGACACAGCATCGGATATAGGTAGTGGCGGATGAGCAGCCCCCATGGCAGCCTGCCTAAACTGACCAATTATAGCAGGGTTAATTCCCGGCCTCATGGCACTGGTGAGGCCTAGTGCCCCAGGCTGGGTAGCATGTGCAGGGCATGCAGCGGGGTTGAAAGCGGGAGGTCTCCTTGGGTTGGTGAGGGGAGTTGTTATGGAGGGGGGTGAAGGTATGGTGGAAGAGGGTGCAATGTTGGTAGAGGGTGCAGTGGTGGGGGGAGGCCTTTGCCTCAAGGGTTGGTAGGCTCCAATAGGGGCAACTTGCAGTGTAGTTCTAGGGAGATGGGTAGGCATGGATGTTGCGGGTCCTGAGCCCACGCCGCCTGAGGCTGAACTCTAGGGCCTGCCCCTGTCGGGCCTGAGGTGCGGAAGGTTGCAGTGCCCAAGGCTGAACGACCTGGAGCGGTACAATGCCAGGCTGTACAACTTGAGGTTTGACGATGGGAGGCTGGACAATCTGAGGTTGAACAAAGAGCTGATGCTGTCCAGGCTTATGCATAGCTGCACGAGACTGTATGATATTCAGAATGGGGTGATACTGTTCATCACTTGCAATGGGGTTCAGTGCACTAGCAGGCGGGACTTTGGAAGCTGAGGCTGCAGTGGCTGCAGTGGCTGCAGTGGCTGCAGTGGCTGCAATAGTAGTAGCAGCAGCAGCAGCAGCAGCTGTAGTGATGGTGATAGCGGTAACACTTGAAGCATTAGTAGTAGCAGTGTTGGGAATAGAGGTAGAATCTGGAGTTGAAGCAGCTACAGACGTAGCGGTAGTGGGGATATCAATACAAGTAGTAGGCATTGCATCGAAAGCTGAGGCTGCAGTGGCAGTAGGAGTGGCAGTAGCAGCAGCAGCTGCAGGCTTAGTCATAGAGGTAGAAGTTGAAGCAGCTGCAGGCTTAGTCATAGAGGTAGAAGTTGAAGCAGCAGCAGGCTTAGTCATAGAGGTAGAAGTTGAAGCAGCTGCAGGCTTAGTCATAGAGGTAGAAGTTGAAGCAGCTGCAGGCTTAGTCATAGAGGTAGAAGTTGAAGCTACAGCAGGCTTTGTCATAGAGGTAGAGGTTGAAGCAGCTGCAGTCGTAGCAGCAGTGGGGGTATCAGTGGATGCAGCATGGAGTGCATTGGAAGCTGGGACTGCAGTGGAAGTAACATTGGAAGCAGCAGCAGCAGCAGCAGCAGCGTTGGGAGCAGAGTTGGCAACTGATCCAACATATCCAAGTTGGGCAGTCAGGGCTACTGCCTCCTGGTTGGCCGCAGCAATAGCGATAGCAAAGCCACTTCCACGTGGCTCCCAGTCACCGCCAGAGGGAGAGAGAGCATGATCCTCATGCCCTCCCAAACACGCCATGCCAATGCCACTTAGCTCTCCAGCATCACCACCACCCTCGGCACTGCCCCCTGCAGGTTGCTGTTGCCCTTGTATCAGGTGCGCATCTGCATCCTGGTCCTCCACCGCCGATACATGATCATGGGATGGTTGCTCTCTGCTGTTTGTCTGCCCTTTCTGGTCCTTCCCCTTCTTCTTCTCCTTCTGCCTCAGCTTCTTCCCCTTCTTGGATTTGGCCTTGGCCTCCTTCAAAGCTTTCTCTCTCTCCTCCTCCTCGATGATCTCCTAAAACATTCACGTTTGTGGACAACTTTTAGTGTGCGTATAATTTTGCCAGGTCGTTGTTCAGTGCACAATAAGGAAGTAGTGTGAGTGCAAGCTAGCAAGAAGACAGAGTGAACCTGGGGCGCTCGTGTTGGCAAGACCTACCATATTTGTCTGCTGTGCATGGGGTACCGGGTCACCCCAGGACATTCACGTTTGTGGACAGATACTGGGATGGCGTACATACATGGTAACATTGAAATCGTGTCTGCCGCTGCTTCTTTTAGTTGGCTTCCAAATCTCATCAGCCTCCCATGCTTTACATAACTCCCAATTTGACATTCCTAACTGTCATTCCATGGTGTGTAGTTTTTACCGGCCTCCAATGAAGACTCAACCTCGGAACGATACCTATAATACCGAAGAAGGCAGAGGCGATGCCGTTTATGCCAAAGGGTTGAATCAACCGAGACCTTTGTCATGCGCAAATCCACCTAGGCCCTCTTCCCACGCTACCTGTGCATGAACCCGCAACATGGGGCAGACACCTCTGGTTACCTTCCCTCCATCTAGGCCAGACCTTAGTGAGACAGTCGTCCTGATTGAGGAGGAGGAGGAGGAGGAGGAGGAGGAGGAGGAGGAGGAGGGCCATCTGGACCTGAGGGCTCCAGGACCACCAGGTCCGCAAGCTCACGCCACTCCTACCTGACTTCACCGACATGACTTGTGTCCAAATCGGCAACTAGACCACGCCAACAACGGATTATGTTGCTCAAACTACCACTCCCTGTCTTGCGCCCCAATCGAAAAATGGATCAAGCTAACCGATGATTATATTGCTCGCTAGTTGCTATCCCACACTTGCGTCCCACGCCATCTAACGTTTCACCAACACTAACTTTCAATGCTAGAGTGTTTACACGATAGTGAACTGAAGAGAAGATGATAAATAACGCAACGAGTGCGCATATATAGAAGACGGGAGTCTGCAGGAAGATCCTGCAAACCCGTGGCTACTCGGGACATAGAGGGACCAGGCGCCGGTATGCATTATGCCAACTCAGTGCCCAACGTATATCGGACAATAACATCCCCCCCAATTTGAGGTATTCTTGAGCTCAAGAATTCCTGAAATTAACTGAGGGGCATAAGAACTAAATATAGATATAAAGGAAATACAATGACCGAGAGCTGGTCTGATTCGGTCAAGAACTTGGACAATAAGATTATTCAGGTCAAGACTAAAGGGAAGGAAGCACTTAGAAAGTCTCGAAGTCAGTAAATCACTATATGTGGTTGTACACTGGTCAGGCTTGTCAAGAGATCAGATGTAAAATTATCTGGACTGTGGCAAGTCGGGCTGGCACAGTCAAGGTGGTAATCTTATCTAAGAACTCTAAATCACTGATCTAGGTTGCCAGCTTTAGGAGCTTCCAAGAGGGTACAGACTTAAACTAAAGTAAGTCTATCAGAGGAGGGTGGAAGGATACGGTTCTACCTGAGGTCATCTAACTTATTTCCCCTCTGATTGGGAAGTCAAAATCTGCAAAGACTTGTCAAATCAAGAGTGACATCAGGATAACTAAAATCAGAGACAAGGGGGGCTGACATGACTAAATGTAATACGTCCCGCAGAGGGAGCAGTTGGAATACATAAGGTCAGCATACTATTCCCCCCATCATTTTGGGATCTCTTAATGGATCCTTAAATTACGGATGACATTATGAGAAAGAACTTAGAGTAGAGATCCCCACTGGCTCATAGCTATCAGTCCAGATGGAAGGATAGGATGAAATACTGCCATTGTCATCTCTAAGAAATAGGAAGGTATGCTGGACAGTAAATATAACTGTCTTGCATGAGGAGGTTGCATGCTGAGATGCTAAAACAGATTTGTAGACAGCAAGTCACTTGAGGTGGCAGGTGTTGGCTAGGAAACTTAGTCAAACTGCTGTTGTAAGTACATGGGGCAGTACAAAGGACAGGACAGGGTTTAATTCCTAGAGTGTTCATTGCTAAGAGAAAAAAAGTCATACAGGTCAGAGGGCATATTTAAATGCCACGTGCTGGGAAGTCATCCATGGCCAGTAGCTTGGCTGCAATGTCGCTAGAGTTGTCGCAATGTTGCTAGGAGCTGGTGAGACTCTAAAGCGCATGTAGGGCATGCTGGGGATCTGCAGGTCAATTGCGTACTTCTAGGGAGCTGCTGGGGTAATAAATCGGACTCTACTAGGGAGCTGCCAGGTAGGTAGGATTTGCTGGGACATTGCAGATGAAGTGAGTGTAATTATGACTGCCGCACGAAAGGTGCAGACCAGGGTGGCTGCAGATCAGGGGAGCTGCAGATCAGCCTTAGTACCTATGCAAGTACATCCAGTACACGTGATGGGGACGCATCCACCTCACACACATCTGGCACATCCACCTCATCCACATCATACCCTAAGGACAACACATCCACATCCACTGAGCACGTTACCACGCCTCCCACTCCCATTGATGCCCTGATTGAAATCATCATCATCAACCACCCCCACATCACCTCTGCCTTCCATAGCATCCTCCCCCTGCCCTGGCCACACTGCCATAATAGGACACCCAAGGCGCCACACATCCTTGTGGGCATAGGATAGATGATAATCTTGTGAGGGGATGTAATAGCTGAACACTGAACGGGGGGGAATGCACTAATCTGATAATCTCATGTTGCACTGATCTGAGTATTATGATCTGATCTGCACACTGATCTGCTCCTATCGCAGTACCGTTGTTTTATGTGCACTCACCATGCAATGATTACATTGACCTTCATTCGCATGCAAATCCTCAGAAAATGAGCGATACCCTCGCTTCCTGAGTTAAATCTGCATGTCACATAATTGTCCTTGAACTGATCTGCAGCCACCCTGATCTGCAGCTCCCCTGATCTATGTACACTGCCTAAATGGGCGGTTGTGCAACATGCCTCATGACCATCCTAATCTGATCAAAGTGATATTATCCCTTACCTTGGCAATATCATTTGCAGCTTGGCTCGCTTTCTCCTTCTCAGCTTCCCAGGCTCTACATAACTCCAAATCTAACATTCCACCATGTGATGCCATGGTGTGAAGTTATTGTGCAAAATGCTTCAACCTTGGCTCTGTGCTGACCTCAGACACCAGTGCATCCAATAGGGTAATGGCACCTGCCTCAACAAGCTCATTCTCGTTCTCAGGATTCTTGCGAGCTATAATAATGAGAGTCATAGCGACTTGCATCTGCAACCTTGCAGCAATATCAGCAGATAATAATTTCACCAAGGGGGGGATGGCCCCTGCAGCAGCAACTTTCCGTTGATGGTCTGGATTACCATAAGCTATTACTGCCAAACCCATGCATACTCTCTCCTGCACGCCTGCTGTAGTGCCAGCAGATAGCAATGCCACCATGAAGGGAAGGGCACCTTCAGCTATAGTCTTTCGCTCGATGTCAGGATTATTATGATTCAGGGATGCAATAGCCATTGCTGCCTGGAACTGCACACTTGCCGGAGTGCTGGTGGATAACAAGGCCACCAAGAGGGGAAGGGCACCTGTAGCTACAATCTCCCGCTGGTTGTCAGGATTCTCGCGATTCAGCCATCCAATAGCTATTGCTGCATGATCCTGCACACCTGCCGGGGAGCTGCTGGATAACAATGTCACCAAGGGGGGAAAGGCACCTGCAGCAGCAAGCTTCCGTTGATGGTCTGGATTCTCAAGACCTAGTGTTGCCAAAGCGGTGCATACAGACTCCTTCACACCTGCTGCAGTACCTGCAGATAGTAATGCCACCAAGAGGGGAAGGGCTCCTGCGGCTACTGCGTCCCGCTGGGTGTCAGGATTCCTATAAATCAGCTCTCCAAGAGCTTCTGCTGCCTGCAACTACACACTTGCCGGAGTGCTGGTGGATAACAATTTTAGCAAGGGGGGAATGGTCCGAATTCCCATGAGCTAGTTCTGCCAAAACACAGCACACTTTCTCTAGCACACCTGCTGCAGTACTAGCAGATAGCAATGCCACCATGAGGGGAAGGGCACCCGCAGCTACGATCTCCTGCTGGTTATCAGGATTCTCGTAATTCAGGCTTCCAATAGTCCTTGCTGCCTGCCTCTGCACACTTGCCGGAGTGCTGGTGGATAACAACTCCACCCAAAGGGGGAATGGCACCTGCAGCAGCAAGCTTCCATTGATGGTCTGGATTCCCAGAAGCTAGTCCTGCCAAAACATAGCACACTTCCTCTTGTACATCTGCTGTAGTGCCACTGATAGCAATGCCACCAAGAAAGGAATAGCACATGCAGCAACCGCTGCAATGCATTCCTCATTACGTAGTCTCCCAATGGACCTGGCTGCCTCCAACTGCTCATCCACACTTGAAGTGGGTCCAAGCTTGTCAACATAACCCTGGATGCCTGACATGCCCCCCCGTCCCTAGTTGTGACTCCCACGCGTATAAAATAATACTTAGCCCTTGCTGTTTCTGGATGGCTGATGTGCTGGCAACTGGCAAGCTGGCCCCAGATGGCTGATGTGCTGGCAACTGGCAACTTGCCAGAGATGGCTCCTGCCGTGTGACTCTGGATATTCTGGTACTTGCAAATATTATGGTTATTCTGACTATTCAAGAAGCAAGCTCTGGATGGGCCCAGACTGACACACTCAGGGCAGAGGCAGCCTTGCCAAACCAAGTTTACTTGTAACGGTACAAAACCCTTCACGGGTACTCTGGCCGTCCAGCGGGGCATACGGATACTCCATACCCGTAAGCCACTGACGAACGCACGTGATACAGTACCATACCCATGTATTGCCTCATCGCTCTCAACGCGCACGTTGAACACATAGACACGACCAACTCAGGACGAACCCTTCTACTACTCCAACGAAAACGTTCTCCCTCGAGCTGTTCGACATCCCCTATCTAGGTAACCCCTACACCTGTCCTGCTAGCTCACGCATATAGATATACACGTAATCCTAACATCACGTTACGCGCTTACACTAGACTAACCCCTCAAGCTGCTAGGAAGCATCCTGAGCTGTTACACCGGTTTCGGAGCTGGTTTCTTCTTTTTGAGCTGGTTTGAGCGGAAAAGGCGGGTGAGGTGGTCCCTGAGGTCCTCAATCACCTGCTGAGCCACAACCAAGTCGGCTTCGTCGGGAGAGGACAACAGCTCATCAGCATACTCAGTCAGGTGCTTTGCCAAAGGCGCGTCAGCGTAGGGTGCGATAGGGTGGTCGTCGGAGTGGTAGTGCAGCATCCGCTCCTTCTTCGCAACCTTAGCGTAAGATGGCGCAACGATTCGCCTTGCGGGTGTGCATGAGTGCCACCTGCGTGCGGGACATGGGCTCCGTCGGAGTAACGTCATCCTGACAGACAATGGCGCAGCAAGAGGCTTCCCCAGCGCCGATCTTTACCATGGCTGCGGAAACGGGAGGGCGGTGGGGCAGAAGCACACTCTGCCTCAAGGTGCCCGTCAGGATGACGTTACTCCGACGGAGCCCATGTCCCGCACGCAGGTGGCACTCAGGCACACCCGCAAGGCGATCGTTGCGCCATCTTACGCTAAGGCTGCGAAGAAGGAGCGGATGCTGCACTACCACTCCGACGACCACCCTATCGCACCCTACGCTGACGCGCCTTTGGCAAAGCACCTGACTGAGTATGCCGATGAGCTGTTGTCGTCTCCCGACGAAGCCGACTTGGTCGCGGCTCAGCAGGTGATTGAGGACCTCAGGGACCACCTCACCCGCCTTTTCCGCTCAAACCAGCTAAAAAAGAAGACCTCCTGGATGGAGGATAAGCCGGAGAGCATTGACGAAATTTACGCAAGGAACGAGGCCCTGAAGGGGACCAAGGCGCTAGGCACCCACTGTCCGGCAGCGCCTGCCAACGACGACAAGATCAACGAGAAGTTGCCTTGCCCTGCTGACAGGCAGGTGCGGGTTGTTGTTAATTCAGGGTTGTTTTTTAAGACGGCAGTTCCGACGGTAGCCCCGAACCGTTTCAAATCCCAGACGGATACGCTCCGTCGGGTTCTCTATCGGGGAAAATGCAACGAGGTTCGGTTCCTCGTTCGGACGCTCTTCCCTCGTTACCATCCGTCGCACCCCCCCCGACGACTCTGTTCACGTCTCTGATTACGTCTCATCGGACGACGAGATCTCCGATCGACCTGGGTCGGTCCGACGGGCTGCGCCTGTCCCCCCGAACGCGAGTCGCGCTCCACCAACGGGTGCTCCAACGGAGTCCCTAGCGACGCCTCCGACTCAGCCCCCAGCGATGCCTCCGACAGAGCCCCCGGCTCCTTTCCGACCTCGCACGAAACGCGCAGAGAAGCTGCCCCTCGACGCTCCCTCGCCGACGCGACAAGCTCGCGCGGACACGCCGAGGGCTCCCGATATTCCCACAAGTTGGCCCGATTCGATCCAACCGCCAGCCCATCCTCACGTTGATCGCGACCATGGTTTCACCGAACGGATCACTGAGGTACGAAAGGAATTACGTCTCCTCGAACACAAACTGTCGGACACATGTTCTAAAGCGAAGTTGCGACGATGGGTCGTCTCTGTCTTGACGATCCTCGAACTCCAATTTTCCGACGGATACATTGGACCGTTTGCGCGGATTGTTCCACACCTGTCGTCGGCTTTTATTGACCAACTACGCATTACGTTCGACGAAGCATAGGCTAGCAACGAATTGGACGGATTGGATTTCGCTGGTATCGTGGACTGGGTGGAATCACTCCTCATGCCCGAAATATTATCAGAATCACACGTCGCTCTCACCAGACTACACAAAGGTGGCCTGCACCAAGATACTCGATCCTTGCAGAATTATTTTCACGCCATAAAGTCGGAATTCCGCAAAGTCCCAGATCTCACCGATCGCGAGAAATTGAATTTCTTTCGCACTAGGCTATCCGACGATCTCCGCGCCGGAGCACACCCAAATACGAATTTCGGACACGGACGCGCCAAAGACTGCGTTCACAACCCCGATGGGTCAATTTGAATTTAAAGTCCTGGGGATGGGTATGGCGAACGCGCCAGCCACATTCCAGGCGGTCATGAACCAGATATTTGCGCCCTACTTACATAAGTTTGTCGTGGTATACTTGGACGATATCTTGGTTTACGGACGCACGCCAGCAGAACATTTGGCCAACTTGGCTACAGTTCTCCAATTCTTACAGGACAACGAATTCTACGCAAAACTGTCCAAATGTTCTTTCAACAAGACGGAAGTTAAATTCCTTGGTCATTACATTGGACGCGACGGAATTAAAGTTGATCCGAAAAAGGTGAGCACAGTCCGCGAATGGCCAACTCCGAAAACGGCAAAACCGATCGGTCCATTTCTCAGTTTGTGCAATTATTTTCGGAAGTTTATCCAAGGATATTCTTCCCTCACTGCCCCTCTCCAAACCTTGTCTAACATCAAGGGCGAGCTGGGAGCCTTTTCAAACAAGAGCATCTCGTCGCATTCGAAGGCCTCAAAGAAGCCTTGCTGTCCGCTCCAGTGCTTGCACTACCGGATTTCAGCAAACCGTTCGAGGTCATTACCGACGCATCTTTACTTGGTACGGGCGCGGTGCTCTGACAAGATAAGCACCCGGTTGCCTTCGCAAGCAAGAAATATATTCCAACAGAGCTGAATTATACTACGACCGAGCAGGAAATGCTTGCAATCGTCCATGCATTAACCGAGTGGCGATGCTACCTCGAAGGTTCGCAAATGACCTTGGTCACTGACCACAAACCACTAACGTACTTTGATACCAAGGCGGTCCTTTCACGACGCATGGGTAGATGGCAAGAGGACCTTGCGCCTTTTAGCTATACGCACGTGGGAGTATCGCGCAGGTCGCAATAATATGGCAGACCCGGTCAGTCGCAACCTCAATCTCTCCGCACCTGCCGACGTGGCCGTCGCGCACCAGCTCCTGGTGTTCTCCCTCTTGGTCGGCGAATGCCGTCCTCGATCGAGGAAGCCACGTCCGTTGGCAGTCGGACCCACGGTTGTTGAGGTCCAGCCCCGGGCTCCGACTTCACTCCCCGTCCCTTCGGTGACGGTCAAAGAAACGCGACGACGCAGACGTCCAACGCCCTTGGCGTCTACCCCCTCCTCTTCATCTATCATGGATCGAATTTTAGCGGGATACAAAACGGACACAAAATTCACGCCGGGCTGCAAACGCCTCCGTGATAAATTTTCCAAATCCGGGTACTGGTTCAAGAAGAACAAGTACGGACGCGAATTTTTATGTGTTCCTATGGACGCTGCACTACGCTTGGATATTCTCCGAGAGGCCCACGATCCGGTTTACATGGGCCATTGCGGTCGCACCAAGACTTTGGAACTCGTCACACGTACCTTTACTTGGGCAAAAGTCACGGCAGACGTGACAGCCTTCGTCCAGCAGTGCCACAAGTGCCAATCGAACAAACCGGGTAATGCAAAGCCTAACGGTACGCTGGTTCCCGTGGAAATTCCTGATAAATTCTGGGAATGCGTCTCCACGGACCTCATTACAGCGCTCCCGCCTACGTCGTCGGGCCATGATGCTATCGCAGTTTTCGTGGACAAGTTGTCTAAAATGGTTCATGTCGAACCATGTCATACGACGATTAATGCAGAGGAATTCGCTTCCCTTTACCTCAATCGGGTTATCCGATATCATGGCATCCCAAAGAAACTCCTCAGTGATCGCGATGCGCGATTCACAGGTCATTTCGGAGTGGCTCTCCATCGATTGATGGGCACGCGACAGGCTTTTTCGACGACAATCCATCCGCAGACTGACGGTCAAACTGAACGTATGAACCGGGTCATAGAGGATATGATCCGCCAATACGTGGGGCCATACCATGACGATTGGGATAAATCCCTTGCTTTGGTGGAATTTGCAATCAACAATTCCTACCAAGAGTCCATCCAAAACACCCCTTTTGGGGCGTACCTCGGCTACGACCCTACGACGCCACTCAAAGCGGAAGTTGAGTCGAAATGTCTAGCGGCCAACAATTGGTGGGCCGACCACATTGAACGCCAGGATCAATGCAAAGCGTGCATGCAATCCGCCCAAGATAGGCAGAAGGCCCATTACGACAAACGACGCACGGAAGTTTTCTTCAAGCTCGGTGATGAGGTTCTCCTTTCCACCCGCAACATGAAGTTCAAGCGACGGGTAAACCAAAATTTACACCCCGTTTTGTTGGCCCTTATACGATAACGGAATGCATTGGTCCACGCGACGAGCACACCGGAGTCGTCCGACAAGTCACGGCGTGCCGATTGGCTTTGCCTAAAATGATGCACATCCCCCCCGTGTTCCATGTGGGTTTGATCAAGCACTAGCGCTCTGACGGCGTTGTCCACGTTGGACAACCCCTCGAATACGACTCCGACGGTGCACCGATTTGGAATATCCAATGCATTATGCGCGAGAAATCGCGTGTCATCGGCACATCCAACAAACGTCGCCTCGAATACTTGGTCCGATGGAAGGACTTAGGTATCGAGCAGGACACTAGGGAATTGCCAAGGCGGTCAAGAAAACTGCTCCTCATGCCGTCACTACATGGGAGTCCCGTGTTACGCCCTTTTCGTCACGACGGCCCATCACCCAACCATTTTCCTCACCCAACCATTTTCGTCACGACGGCCCATCACCCAACCATTTTCGTCACGACGGCCCATCACCCAACCATTTTCGTCACGACGGCCCATCACCCAACCATCGCACTCGACGCATACGACACGGCGGTAAGATTACTTTCTGAATGAAGTAATCTTCCTCGGAGTACTCAAAAGGGATGTTAAATGGTTCTCTCCGAAACCAACTTGTTTCCACAAGTATATTTTGAGCACGACGACGACGACGACGACGACTGGGATTCTCATCCCCGCCTACATTACGATCAGATGCGGGGTCCGCATCTCTTCATGGGGGGGGGGAGTGTCACGGTACAGAACCCTTCACGGGTACTCTGGCCGTCCAGCGGGGCATACGGATACACCGTACCCGTAAGCCACTGACGAACGCAAGTGATATAGTACCATACCCATGTACTGCCTCATCGCTCTCAACGCTCTCGTTGAACACATAGACACGACCAACTCAGGACAAACCCTTCTACTACTCCCACGAAGGCGTTCTCCCTCGAGCTGTTCGACATCCCCTATCTAGGTAACCCCTACACCTGTCCTGCTAGCTCACGCATATAGATATACACATAATCATAACATCACGTTACGCGCTTACACTAGACTAACCCCTCAAGCTGCTAGGAAGCATCCTAAGCTGTTACATTACTGACCTGCATGCAAAAGGAGAGGCAGGTATACAAAGAACTTCAGGCCTCAAATAAGGTGGGGGGGGGGGAGGTGAGGCAGGAGGATATTGAGCCAGTGTGAAAGGCTGGTGATTGGTGATATGGTGGGGGTTCAGGTAGACAAGCCAGGAGGACAGGCAGGCAGAGTGGAAGGTAGCTGAGGGTGGAGGATATCGGAGCGGATGTGAAAGGTAGGCGATTGGTGGAGTTTCATGTAGGCTGGCCTGGGGGACATTCAGGCAGCTTGGAAGGTAGATGAGGATAAAGGATATCCAGACATTCAGGCAGCATGGAAGGTTGTGAGTAATATTCAGGCAGCGTGAGAGGCAATTGAAGTTTGAGTACTTTTGAGGCAGCTTGAAATGTAGTTGATCCAGTCCAATCGGTGGGGTTCCAGGTAGACTAGCCTGGATGCTATTCAGGTAGCGTGGGGTAATCAATGATTGTTTATTTGTTAAAATTCAAGGGGTAGCCAACTAGGCTGTAGGGACTGTCCCATTCTAAAATGCTTCTAGACTAGCAGGAATTCAGGAGGGGCAATAAAGTAGCACCATTCGATCTGGTACCTAGCAAATCGTACGGATACGCCGGAGGACACGAGAATTTAAGTTGAGATGAGTGTGGACTTCCTCACCCTCGGTTCATCACGTCCTGCACGGGTGATCTAGCAACAGGCCAGTGCCATAGTCCGAGCATGCCAGTCCCGCAGCCTAAGCGGGACAGTCACTTGATACGAGCAGGCGATGGGGAGTAGGAATGCAAGCAAGGAGGTTTGCGAGGACGAAAAGAAAAAGAAAAGAAAAGCAGTATGCCAATTCGGCGTGATTAAGGGCGTGTTTCCAGTGGACCCACAATTCACCTCTGTATAGTAGACCACCCAACCCTACAGTTCAAGTTCGAGTGCTGAGCTGGGCCCTAAAACTTCGAGAAGTGCCATCTCATCACGGCTGCCCAGGGCCCCCTGCGGCTGCCCCTCGAGCGCGCTCTGGTCCCTTGCCCCCCTCGCTGCAAGTGCATGCAGCTTGCTTGAAGTTTCCTCAAATCACCGCATCCACTGCTTACCACCGCCAGTGTATTATTTCGCTGCGCTCTTCACTTCCATCTGTTCTCTTGCTCCTCCTGCCGCTGACGCTTCTGATTCTGCTCCGTCCTGTCGAACGGATCGGGTAGTCAGATTGAGATTTCGGTCGAATCTGTGACTCTCGCTATCATCATTCGAACTGGTTAATTCCCGCCTTTCTTTCAGGTATTGCCCATCCAACTTGAAATTGGCTCTCAATTACTCGCAACTCGGGGCGTGTTTACAGATCTCGGAGGAGAATCTGCGAGATGCTCGCTGTTGTACCACTTTTTGTGAGTTTGTCCACCGCCCTCGCCCGAAATTGTCCACCGCCCTCCCCCCAAAATAGTTGAACTGTTGAGCAATCCTGAACAGGGTAGTGGATTTCATCAAAAAATATAAATGGACCAAATCCGGCCAATAGCATCCTATGGACCTTAAATTATGGCACAACATTTTTTTTTTTGGAAAACCTCCATTTGGCATGAGAAACTGGGTCGGCTAGTCATATTGGGCCTAAAATTGGGGATTTGGGGCTTCAGACCGTCCCGCACCACTCCAAACAGACTCGTGACGATATGTAATTGATAAAAATGGTCGACTAATGTGTTACATGCAAATTTGCCAAGAAAAATATAATTAACATGCGGCTGAAACGACATAAAACACCAAAATATCGTGTTTTGGGTGGTTTCGGTACCCGGAGCAGGTGTGGACACGACCAGATCCTGCTCCAATGGTCTCAAGGCTTCGAAAACATGTTGAGGGAGCACAACTTTACTACAGACATGTCACTTGGCCCAAGCAAGTGTGGTTTGAGTGGCTGAAACGACATAAAACACCAAAATATCGTGTTTCGGGTGGTTTCGGTACCCGGAGCAGGTGTGGACACGACCAGATCCTGCTCCGATGGTCTCAAGGCTTCAACAACATGTCAAGGGAGCACAACTTTACTGCTGACATGTCACTTGGCCCAAGCAAGTGTGGTTTGAGTGGCTGAAACGACATAAAACACCAAAATATCGTGTTTCGGGTGGTTTCGGAACCGGGAGCAGCTGTGGACACGACCAGATCCTGCTCCGATGGTCTCAAGGCTACAACAACATGTCAAGAGAGCACAACTTTACTGCTGACAAGTCACTTGGCCCAAGCAAGTGTGGTTTGAGTGGCTGAAACGACATAAAACACCAAAATATCGTGTTTCGGGTGGTTTCGGTAGCTGCTCGTCGTAGCCGAAGGGAAATTGCGTTCAAGTCACATTGCATGAACATACCTTGCTCTGCCTTCAATGCGTCTTTACCGTCCGCCACAGCCACAGCCACAGCCATCTGACATTGGAGCTCAAGTTGGCTCCTCAGCTGTTCTCCGGCATGTAGCTCAGCAAGAAGGCTTTGCGCCCTAGAATGCGTTGCGAGTGTTGGCATACACCCCATCGGAACTCAGACCTCGTGCAGCAGCAATTGCAGCCCACCCCTTTTGCTTCCCGGTAGATCGCTCACATTGGCTACCAAACTCTTGGAGTTGGGATTGCTGAGTTTCAAACAAGCGTTGTGAATCAACAACTGTTTTGAGTTGGGATGCGTCAGCTGCTTTTATGCGGCAAGCCCTGCAACAACGTGCCCAGCTGATCCTGCTTGATTCACCCAGCTCCAGCTCTGGGTGGAGCAAGCAACGTCATCAAAATACTGGGCAGCTGAGCCTGGGTCACCACCAACAGACAGTCCACCGTCGCAATGGAAAGATTCAGTATCATCATCCCAAGTCACACAGCTCCATGCATCTTCCTCAAACACCCCTGGAGACATGGCGCCTGAATTGCATACCACACAAATGGCCACTGCATGGGCAGCAGCTTCAAGTTGGGGATTGTCCGCACAGTGCTTCCTAAAAGGATGGTAGTATATGCCACAAGGCATGGGGATTGGCTGTGGCGGTGAAGGGTCCAACTGTGCAGCCTCGGCAGCTGTAGCCTCCTTCTCCAGACGACGCTTGTGGTCAAAATAGCAAGTGAGGCAACACTGAGGTGTGGTGCATGGCTGCCTTTTGGTATTGCATGGTTTTGCATCTTTCAGCAGCTGCATGAACTTGTGATATGACGCCACAAAGGATTCAGGAGCCTTGAACACAACACCAGAACTACATTCCAGCTTATCTAGGCCGTCCTCGCACCATTTGGCTGCCCTCCATGCTACTTTTTTGGAGCCACCACCTCCAAGGCAAGAGCCACAGACTCCAGCTTCCCTGGCAGCATCGCGCACTTCATTACCTTCTTTCTGCCGTCGGAAGTAATCCCATAGTGGGTGGATGCTCGGCGCCATATACATGTACCGCGCAATGCAGCGAGAGGCCTCACAAGGTTGCACGGGCATGAAGTCCAGTCATAACGAGCTGGAAGTCATACAGGCCACGAACGGCCACTGCTCTCGACCAGCAAGGAAGTTCCGCTATGGTCTAGGATTGATGCTCGGCCCAATATTAGAATTTGGACAAATGGCGTTTGGTGAGAATATCGAGAATAGTCGTGAGGACCCCTTCCAGCCTTGTGATAATGCTACAGGAATAGCGTGAGTTTAGAAGGATTTGGGAGCTATTTTGAAGGGAAATGGCGATGTCGGAATTGATGACATTGTTGCGAGTTTGCTCGTAGCCTTGTCCGCACTTAAGCTACTATTCATCTACCACGTGGGTGCGCAGTAGGTAGCTTAACGGCCCTCCGATTCCTCGCCAGACAGCCGAATCGAGAAAGGAAAGAAGCGATGTATAAATTTTTCGACCCATCCGTCCGAATATCACAAATTTAGACGACGCGAGTTTCGATGAAACCCACTACAGGGGGGGGGGGGGGGGGGGGGGGGGGGGGGGGGGGTCGGGATTGCTCAACAGTTCACCTGTTGAGGGGGGAGGGCGGTGGACAAACCCTAACCTGGCTGCACACCTGGCGTGAAAAGTTGAACTGTTGAAGTTGAACTGTGCCCACTGGAAACACTCGTGCCACGCTGGCGCCCACAGTTGAACTATTCGGTCCACTGGAAACACGCCCTAAGGAAGCTGTCCAAAGGGGGTCTTCGGACAACACCATCAAACCGGGGGGGTGGCTAGGGGGGGGCGGTACCCCCCACGATAGCCGGTGGCGGAAGAAGGAGTGTGGGACGAGTGTGTAGCAGATTCCATTGACGAGCGTGATTGGTGGTAGAAAGACAGACAGCTGGTTCGTGCGAGGCCACGGATATTGGCGTCATGTGCATGGGGGGTCCCTTGCTTTCAGTACGGTACAACTTGTATTGCCTTTCATCAGGCTCCAATGTCCAATGATGTTCAACAGTAAAATGTCCTGCTCTGGGTAGGGTAGTTTAAGGTTACTTCGAAATCTCCTTTTCATGAGCGCAAGTATTCGTGCCGTGGGCCAGAATTGACAACTCACCTGCCAAAATCTGCAATTGCACCGTTACAGACCCTCCAAAATCGGTGTGTGAGACCTGAAACATGTTTAACAAGCCTGGGTACAACCTCTGGGCTGTTTGGTCGTAGAATAATCGTCTTCATCACATATGTTTCTTAAGGGAATTGTTTGGGGTTCAGCACATCAATGCTTCTTCTTTTAAGCCCTTCCTGGCACAGCTGGGCAAGTCCATTTAGCCTATTAGGCCTACCCCTGGACTGTAACATACACATACATCAGACGGGGCGAAACTGATTACATAACAGTACATTACACATACATACATACATTACAGTAGTTTACATTGTCATAGGCAGGTCACAGTTGACCCAAGACAAGCCCGCTCCACAACAGCCGGGGTGGGGGTCTCCAAACCGTCCTAAAATTACAGGGTACAAGCGATAACGCAACGTGGCAAAAATACAAGAGAGCAAGAAAGTGAAGCATTAACTAATTAATTGAAACTTAAACTTGAATTGATTTACTAATTAACTAATACATTGCCTACCATACCGGGAACCATCCGGTTCATTAAGTGTTTCTTTCAATTACCTCATCCTGTAATTCACTTTTAATATAACACCCGTGCTTTTCAATCCAGGTCATGTAGTAGCCTAGAATAATCGTTTCCATCATGTTTATTCTGAAGGGAATTAATTATCAATGTTTTTCTTTTTAGCCCTTCCTGTCACTGCAGAGAAAAGTTCCATCAGCCTATTTAGCCTATCCCTGAACTGTAACAAACATACGTTCATACTAAGGGAATGAACCAGTGTCTTAACATAGCCCCCCACGTTGCATATCAGGACGCAACGGGCCCTTCGACATTGCGTCTGCAATACAGAACGCAGCGTCCTGATCAACCCTGCCCCCCTCCTCCTCCTCCGCCTCCCTCCATCCCCCTCGCCCACCCTCCTCAGCAACTATCGCTGCCACCGCAGCACAGGGGGTCGAGGGGCTGGCCAGAGATGGCTTGTTTGTACTGCCTCCCATCCTCTGCTTGCCCCCCACCATGGGATGTACGCCCTACCAGTACTGCCTCCCATCCTCTGCTTGCGCCCCACCATGGGATGTACGCCCTACCAGTACTGCCTCCCATCCTCTGCTTGCGCCCCACCTTGGGATGTACGCCCTACCAGTACTGCCTCCCATCCTCAGCTTGCCCCCCACCTTGGGATGTACACCCTACCAGTACTGCCTCCCATCCTCTGCTTGCCCCCCACCTTCGGATGTACGCCCTACGAGTACTGCCCCCCGCCATCAGAGCCGGCTTGTTTGTACTGCCTCTCATCATCTGCTTGTCCCTCACCTTGGGATGTACGCCCTACCGGTACTGCCTCCCATCCATTGCTTGCCCCCCACCTTGGGATGAACACCCTACCAGTACTGCCCCCCGCCATCAGAGCCGGCTTGTTTGTACTGCCTCTCATCATCTGCTTGTCCCCCACCTTGGGATGTACGCCCTACCAGTCCTGCCCCCCGCCATCATCCAGCGAACCGTCTTGACTGCCCCCGTCCTCCCGCGCCTGCATCCCGCTACCCCACTGTCCATCCCCTTCTCTAGCAACAATCGCTGCCACTGCAGCACATGGGTGGGAGGGGCTGGTCAGAGCCGGTTTGCTTGTATTGCTTGTATTCCTCTGTTTGTACTCCAGCTTGAAGTTGGCCTGCCTGAGGCGCTTCACGTGGGGGGGGATCTCGTACTTCGGGTCAAGCTTGATCTGAGCTCGGCACTCCCTGAGTTGGCCCAGGATTCTCTGCATAACAGGGGGGGGGGAGGATTTTCAATTAATGTTTTTTTAAGAAATTCATTCATTACTTTGTTTTACTGCCAAAGACAACGAGCAGTCGTACTTCGGGTCAAGCTTGATTTGAGCGCGGCACTCCCTGAGTTGGCCCAGGATTCTCTGCATAACAGGGGGGGGGGGGGGGGGGGGGGGGGGGGGGGGTAGAATATTCAATTAATGTTTTTTTAAAGAAATTCATTCATTAGTTTGTTTTACTGCCGAGAAAACAACGAGCAGTCATACTTCGGGTCAAGCTTGATCTGAGCGCGGCACTCCCTGAGTTGGCCCAGGATTCTCTGCATAGCAGGGGGGGGGGGGGGGGGGGGGGGGGGTAGGATATCCAATTAATGTTTTTTTTAAGAAATTCATTCATTAGTTTGTTTTACTGCCGAGGACAACGAGCAGTCGTACTTCGGGTCAAGCTTGATCTGAGCGCGGCACTCCCTGAGTTGGCCCAGGAGTCTCAGCATAGCAGGGGGGGGGGGGGGGGGGGTAGGATATTCAATTGATGTTTTTTTAAAGAAATTCATTCATTAGTTTGTTTTACTGCCGAGGACAACGAGCAGTCATACTTCGGGTCAAGCTTGATCTGAGCGCGGCACTCCCTGAGTTGGCCCAGGATTCTCTGCATAGCAGGGGGGGGGGGGGGGGGGTAAGGATATCCAATGAATGTTTTTTTAAGAAATTCATTCATTAGTTTGTTTTAACTGCCGAGGACAACGAGCAGTCGTACTTCGGGTCAAGCTTGATCTGAGCGCGGCAACTCCCTGAGATTTGGCCAGGATCTCAGCATAGCAGGGGGAGGGTGGGGGGGTAGGATATTCATTGATATTTTTTTAAGAAATTCATTCATTAGTTGGTTTTACTGCCGAGGACAACGAGCAGTCATACTTCGGGTAAGCTGATCTGAGCGCGGCACTCCCTGAGTTTGGCCCAGGATTCTCTGCATAGCAGGGGGGGAGGGGGGGGTAGGATATCCATGATGTGTTTTTTCAAGAAATTCATTTCATTAGTTTGTTTACTGCCGAGGACAACGAGCAGTCGGTACTTCGGGTCAAGCTTGATCTGAGCGCGGCACTCCTGAGTTGGGGATCTCTGCATAGCAGGGGGGGGGGTAGAATTGATAAATGGGGGGGGGGGGGTGGTTTTTAGATGGTATAGATAGATTAGATATTCAATTATGTTTTTTAATGAACTTCATTTCATAGTTGGCTTTTACTGCGGGACAACGAGCAGTCATTCTTCGGGTCACGCTTGATCTGAGAGCGGCATCCCTGAGTGGCCCAGGATGGATTCTCTGCATGCAGGGGGGGGGGGGGGGGGGGGGGGGGTAGGATATCCATTAATGTTTTTTTAAGAAATTCATTCATTAGTTTGTTTTACTGCCGAGGACAACGAGCAGTCGTACTTCGGGTCAAGCTTGATCTGAGCGCGGCACTCCCTGAGTTGGCCCAGGATTCTCTGCATAGCAGGGGGGGGGGGGGGGGGGGGTGTTGGGGGGGGGGGTAGGATTTCAATTAATGTTTTTTTAATGAAATTCATTCATTAGTTTGTTTACTGCCGAGGACAACGAGCAGTCATACTTGGGGTCAAGCTTGATCTGAGCGCGGCACTCCCTGAGTTGGCCCAGGATTCTCAGCATAACAGGGGGGGGGGGGGGAGGATTTTCAACTAATTGTTTTTTAATAAATAAATAAATTTGTTTTACTGCCGAAAACGGCAAGCAGTCGAATTGCTGGCTGAAGCTATGTAACCAAGTTTAAGTTCAATTTAACAGCGGGGGGAATAGGATTCAGGAAATGTGAATGGGGTGGGGGGAGTTGAGGTGAGTTGGTCGGCCCTTGACGGCAGACCTGTGCAACAAAAACTCTGGAAATCGTCAAAGAACGGTCGCCAAAAGAGGTTGGTGGTTAGATGGCCTGTACAAACAGTTGGTATTCCGCCCGGAAATGGTCGAAAAGTGGTTGGGATTCCTGTAAATGACACAAGCAATAATAAATCACCATAGCATCCGTTGGGTTCTCCTGTAAACCCTCCTCAATTGCTTGTGTCAGCTTATCAATATATGTGAGCTTGCGGAATGGCTTTTTGAACACCCACCCACCCACCCCCACCCTAATAACTCATCATAGCATCCGTTGGGTTCTCTTGTAAACCCTCCTCAATTGTTTGCATCAGCTTATCAATATATGTGACTTTGCAGAATGGCTTTTTGAACACCCACCCACCTACCCACCCGAACCTGCTCACCCGCCCACCCACCCACCCACCCCCGACCTAATAACTCACCATAGCATCTGTTGGGTTCTGTTGTATACCCTCCTCAATTGTTTGCATCAGCTTATCACTATATGTGACTTTGCAGAATGGCTTTTTGAACACCCACCCACCCACCCGAACCTGCTCACCCCGCCACCCACCCACCCCCACCCTAATAACTCACCATAGCATCCGTTGGGTTCTTTTTGTAAACCCTCCTCAATTGTTTGCTTCAGCTTATCAATATATGTGACTTTGCAGAATGGCTTTTTTGAACACCCACCCACCCACCCACCCGAACCTGCTCACCCCGCCCACCCACCCACCCACCCCCACCCCTAATAACTCACCATAGCATTCGTGGGTTCTCTTGTAAACCCTCCTCAATTGTTTGCATCAGCTTATCAATATATGTGACTTTGCAGAATGGCTTTTTGAACACCCACCCACCCACCCGAACCTGCTCACCCGCCCACCCACCCACCCACCCCCCACCCTAATAACTCACCATAGCATCCGTTGGGTTCTCTTGTAAACCCTCCTCGATGGTTTGTATCAGCTTATCAATAGATGTGAGTTTGCGGAAAGGCCAGCGCCCCACAGCATAATTGCGGCAGTACTTCTTCAGCACAGTTACTCCGATGCCCAGGCTGGAAGCGGCCTCGTTAATAGGGAGCTCATACACCTGGTAGAGATGAGGATTGCAAAGTATTGAAAATCGTCCCACCAGGCGTTATCATTCCTTTTTTTAGCGGGTTTGGGTTGGAGGTTATATATTGGAGGTTATATATTGGAGGTTATATATTGGAGGTTATATATTGGAGGTTATATATTGGAGGTTATATATTGGAGGTTATATATTGGAGGTTATATATTGGAGGTTATATATTGGAGGTTATATATTGGAGGTTATATATATATACATATTTGGGTTGGAGGTTATATATTGGAGGTTATATATTGGAGGTTATATATTGGAGGTTATATATTGGAGGTTATATATTGGAGGTTATATATTGGTTTGGGTTGGAGGTTATATATTGGAGGTTATATATTGGAGGTTATATATTGGAGGTTATATATTGGAGGTTATATATTGGAGGTTATATATTGGAGGTTATATATATATATATATATATATAGTGGAGGTTATATATTGGAGGTTATATATTGGAGGTTATATATTGGAGGTTATATATTGGAGGTTATATATATATATATATATATATATATTATATATATATATATATATATATATATATACTAGTACGGTAGCCTGTGTGGCGGTGGCCACACAGACACACATCACCCCTACCCCTATATATATATATTGGAGGTTATATATTGGAGGTTATATATATATATATATATATATATATATTGGAGGTTATATATTGGAGGTTATATATTGGAGGTTATATATTGGAGGTTATATATTGGAGGTTATATATTGGAGGTTATATATTGGAGGTTATATATTGGAGGTTATATATTGGAGGTTATATATATATATATACTAGTACGGTAGCCTGTGTGGCCGGTGGCCACACAGACACACATCACCCCTACCCCAATCATAATAGGGTGCCCGTGGGGCTGGGTTACAGAATGGGCTACACATATGTCCTCACCTCCACCCCTCTCATAAACACAGTCATCATGTTTCCCCCACTTCAAATCCTGACGCATCTGCCCCCCCCCCCCCCCCCCCCAGCACTAACAACTACCCACACACCAATCCCTCCCCATGCATCCCCCCCCCCCCCCACCACCACCCCCCCCCCACCACACACACACAGTCCCCACTCTGCCCAAACCTCGACCCAGGCCCAATCTCAAATTTGCCACACCCCTTTACCCGCCAACACACACGCACTTCCCTGCTTCTCCGTTCCCATTAATCTGATCTTCTCTCGGCCACTTTAGCAGATGGGTTTAACAGAAGCGATTATGATGTTTCCAGCTGAGTTCGAAATCGCGCAGACGTTTGGACGTTTCGTCAGACGACGCGGAAATGCGAAGACTTTTGGAAATTGCAAACGAACGTCTGCGCAGATTCAGACTCAGCTTGAAAGATCGGAATTGCGCGAGAGCAAAGGTGCTTACCTGTAGCTTCCTCTTCGCGCATAGATACCTGGTTGGGCGTGCAAGCTGTTTCCCGAAAGGGCCTTCGCTCGGTCAACTCTGTCACGCACTCGCTACAGCTCAGCGCGAAAATAACCTTATCGTTGCAGGGTGTGAGTCGTGTGGGGTGGGGGGGAAGATCTTGAAGAGGTATTGCACGCGGTGCAAGGAGCACGCAGCAAGAAGGAAGTCGGACGTCGGAAGAACGTCACAGGGTTGCAGGGACTTAGATCGTGCAGAGATACCATGAGCCGCGCCAGTGTCTTAGCTCGCAGCAAGATGAATGTATCAATAGAGCCCGCAGAAAGGCTGGAGAATGGAAGTGAACTACCTCCAATCACGAATCAGGCGATGTGATAGCGAATCAGGCGATGTGATAGCATAATGCGACGACGAATGTAATGCTGAGATGAAGAAAGAAGTGCGCATGCGTGAGCCAAGTGAAAGTCAAGGGCCAGCCGAATCATGAGCCGAAGTGAAAGTTCTGGAGCATGAGCCGCAGCCCGCAGGTCGCTCCGTGAAGCAATACACTGAAAACTATTATTCCGAGCGCCATGCAAAGCGATCTGAGGGTCAGCAAATGACCTCCGAGGAGAGGATCTCCTCACTCATTTCATTGCAATTCATTGCAGTCACAGTATGGGAGGCAGTCGTGGACATGAAATGAGCGCGCGCGCATAGCTTAGCGCATCTGCTGTTTCGGCAATTGAAATCGCTGGGCGAAGACTCGGGTGGACGGAAAGTCGGTTGCAAGTCGGTTACACTTCGCACGCCCATGGCACGTGGGTACGCGATGATGACACTACCACGACCACGACCACGACCGCGATCAGGACCACGACCACGACCATGATTTCTTTATATACATATATACATATACAGAACCCAAGATAAAAAAAAGGTATCTCAGATATAAAGAACCCAAATAATATTAAATGTAAATAACTGTAGTGGGTTGGGATCCTGATTGTGACTCCGATGCCCAGACTGATAGCTGCCTAGTTAATAGGGAGTTAGTACACCTGGTTACGGGGGGAGGGAGTTGTGGTGGCATGAGGTGGTGCACGGTACTGTGTGTATGTGGGCATGTGTAATGTATGTTTTCAGCACTCTGACTCCAATGCCCAGGCTGGAAGTTGCCTCATTAATAGGGAGCTCAGACACCTAGTTACGGGGGGAGGGAGACAGTTACTTTAGGGGGGACTTTAGGAGTGAGGGAGTTTTTTTGGAATGAGAGGACTTTCAGCTGAAAGTGAGTCACCCTCCATATCCTTTTTTGAATGAGAGGACTTCCAGCTGAAAGTGACTCACCCTCCAAATGCTTTTTTGAATAAGAGGACTTCCAGCTGAAAGTGAGTCACCCTCCATATACTTTTTTGAATGAGAGGACATTCAGCTGAAAGTGAGTCACCCTCCAAATACTTTTTTGAATGAGAGGACTTTCAGCTGAAAGTGAGTCACCCTCCAAATAATTTTTTGAATAAGGGGACTTCCAGCTGAAAGTGAGTCACCCTCCTTATACTTTTTTGAATAAGAGGACTTCCAGCTGAAAGTGAGTCACCCTCCAAATACTTTTTTGAATGAGAGGACTTTCAGCTGAAAGTGAGTCACCCTCCATATACTTTTTTGAATGAGAGGACTTTCAGCTGAAAGTGAGTCACCCTCCAAATACTTTTTTGAATGAGAGGACTTTCAGCTGAAAGTGAGTCACCCTCCATATACTCTTTTGAATGAGAGGACTTTCAGCTGAAAGTGAGTCACCCTCCATATACTCCTTTGTGAAGAAGGCTAATGTGTTACGCTTATAAGGTCCACGCCGCTCGCCACCCGCCTTGAAATTCCCCACATCCCCACACCTCCCCACCCCCTACACCTCCCCACCCCCAACAAAACACCCACCTCCCCCCATTCCCACACCTCCACCTCCCCCCCACCTCCACCACCACCTCCCTACCCCCAACAAAACACCCACCTCCCCACATTACCACAACTCCACCTCCCCACCCCCACCACCTCCACCTACCTTCTCCAAGTCTTCCTTCTTGATGACAGCCCTCGCATTACGCTTATAGGGGCCACGCCGCTTGCCACCCGCCTTAGACTTGACTGACCCGTTTGTCCCACTGGGCTTGTCCTCATCATCATCTTCATAGTCCTCCTCATCTGGTTTAGGGTTTAGGGTTTAGAGTTTAGGGTTTAGGTTTGTCACACTGGGCTTGTCCTTCTAATCATCTTCATAGTCCTCCCCATCTGGTTTAGGGTTTAGGTTTTTTAAGGTTAAGAGTTTTTAGGGTTCAGGGTCTTTAGGTTTGATTATGATTGGGTGTGTGTTTCTGTGCAAGTGGACTAGAGTTGGGGTTATCCAAACAGGCCTGCAGTACTTGCCCAACCTCAAATGTGTGTTGTGGTGTTTGTGTGATGTACAGTTAGGGGTGCACCTAAATATGCAATACAGTACCGGACTTACCTGTATCAGAGTTGTGGTGTGTGTGTGTGTGTGTGTGTGTGTGTGTAGTGTGCAGTTAGGGGGGTACATCAATAGGCAATACAGTACCCCACTTACTTGAAGCACAGTTGTGGTGTGTGTTTGTGTGTGTTTACAGTTAGGGGGGTACAGTGTGTGTGTGGTGTATACCTTTTCTTTTTAAGCCCTTCCTATCACGGTTGGGCTAGTCCCTTTAGCCTATTTGGCCTACCCATGGACTGTACCAGACATACAAGTACTGTTAGGGGTATACCTAAATAGGCAATACAGACTGGGCTAGTCCCTTTAGCCTATTTGGCCTACCCATGGACTGTACCTATTTGGCCTACCCATGGACTGTACCTATTTGGCCTACCCATGGACTGTACCAGACATACACGTACGGTTAGGGGTATACCTAAATAGGCAACACAGTACCCAATTTACTTGAAGCAGAGTTGTGGCGTGTGTGTGTGTGTGGTGTACAGTCAAGGGGGGACCTAAAGAGGCAATACAGTACCAGACTTACTTGAATAAGGGGTGTGGTGTGTGCATGTGTGGTGTTCAGTTAAGGGGGGGGGGGGGGGGGGGGGGGGGGGGGGGGGGACTAAATAGGCAGTACAGTACCGGACTTACTTGAATAAGAGTCGAAGTTCTCTGTCTTGATGTCGATGTCATCCTCCTCGCTACCACTTGCATCTTTTGACCCCTGCCTCTTCTTGGGTGTGCCTGGCTGCTACAATGTGGTGAGTGGTAGGAGGTGGTGGGTATTGGTTGTTGTTGTTGGTAGGTGGTGGTGGGTATTGTTGTTGTTGTTGTTGTTGTTGTTGTTGTTGTTGTTGTTGTTGTTGTTGTTGTTGTTGTTGTTGGTAGGTAGTGGTGGGTGTTGTTGTTGTTGGTGGTGGTGGTGGTAGGTGGTGGTGGGTATTGTTGTTGTTGGTGGTGGTAGGTGGTGGTGGGTGTTGTTGTTGTTGTTGTTGTTGTTGGTAGGTGGTGGTGGGTCTTGTTCTTTTTGTTTTTGGTGGTGGGAGTTGGTGGGTATTGTTGTTGTTGTTGTTGTTGGTGGGTGGTGGTGGGTATTGTTGTTGTCGTTGGTGGTGGTAGGTGTTTTTTTGTGTAGGGTGGTGGTGGCGGTGGTGCCCTGCTTCTTCTTGGGTGTGTCTGTCTGCTACAATGAGGTGGGTGGTAGGTGGTGTTTGTGTTGGTATAAAGTGGTGTTTGTGTTGGTGGTGCTTATGTTGGTGGTAGGTGGTTGGTGGTGTTTATGTTGGTGGTAGGTGGTGTTTGTGTTGGTATAAAGGGGTGTTTGTGTTGGTGGTGTTTATGTTGGTGGTAGGTGGTTGGTGGTGTTTATGTTGGTGGTAGGTGGTTGGTGGTAGGTGGTTTTTGTGGTTATATAAAGTGGTGCTTGTGTGGTGGTGTTTATGTTGGTGGTAGGTGGTTGGTGGTAGGTGGTGTTTGTGGTGTTTGTGTGGGTAGTAGGTGGTGTTTGTGTTGGTGGTGTTGGTGGTAGGAGGTGTTTGTGTTTGTGTTGTTGGTGCTGTTGTTGTTAGTGGTGGTGGTGGAGGTTGTGTTCGTGTTTTTGTTTTTGTTGGTGATGAGGGGGTCTGCCAACCACTCCCTAGAGTCCTACATTTTGGGGGGTCCGTCAACAGCCATAGGTACCCTTACATTTTGGGGGGGGTCCTGTCCAACCAACACTCCCAAGAGTACCCTTACATTTTGGGGTCCTGTCCAACCACTCCTAGAGTACCCTTACATTTTGGGGTCCTGTCCACACTCCCGAGAGTACCTTTAAATATGGGGGGTCCGTCACACTCCCTAGAGTACCTACTTTTGGGGGTTCCTGTCCAACACTCCCTAGAGTACCCTTACATTTTGGGGGTCCTGTCCAACACTCCCTAGAGTACCCTTACATTTTGGGGGTCCTGTCCAACCATCCCTAGAGTACATTACATTTTGGGGGTGCCTGTCAAAAACACTCCCTAGAGTACCCTTACATTTTGGGGGAGGGTCCTGTCCAACACTCCCTAGAGTACCCGTACATTTGGGGGTCCGTCCCAACACTCCCTAGAGTACCTTACATATTGGGGGTCCTGTCCAACACTCCCTGGAGTACCCTACATTGGGGGTCCTGTCCAAACTCCCTAAGAGTACCCTTACCTTTTGGGGGGGTCCTGTCCAACAACTCCCTAGAGGACCTTTACTTTTGGGGCCTGTCCACACTTCCCTAGAGTACCCTTACATTTTGGGGGTCCTGTCCAACACTCCCTAGAGTACCCTTACATTTTGGGGGTCCTGTCCAACACTCCCTAGAGTACCTTACATTTGGTGGTCCTGTCCAACAATCACTAGAGTACCCTTACATATTGGGGTCCTGCCAACACCCTAGAGTACCTTACATTTGGGGGTCCTGTCCAACACTCCCTAGAGTACCCTTACATTTTGGGGGTCCTGTCCAACACTCCCTAGAGTACCCTTACATTTTGGGGGGCCTGTCCAACACTCCCTAGAGTACCCTTACATTTGGGGGGTCCGTCACAACACTCCCTAGAGTACCCTTACATATTGGGGTCCTGTCCCAAACTCCCTAGAGTACCCTACATTTGGGGGTCATGTCCACACTCCCTAGAGTACCCTTACATTTTGGGGGTCCTGTCCAACACTCCCTAGAGTACCCTTACATTTTGGGGGTCCTGTCCAACACTCCCTAGAGTACCCTTACATTTTGGGGGTCCTGTCCAACACTCCCTAGAGTACCCTTACATTTTGGGGGTCCTTGTCCACCACTCCCTAGAGTACCTTTACATTTTGGGGGTCCTGTCCAACACTCCCTAGACGTACCCTTACATTTTGGGGGGGGTCCTGTCCAACACTCCTAGAGTACCCTTACATTTTGGGGGTCCCTGTCCAACACTCCCTAGCGTACCCTTACATTTTGGGGGTC
>JACBWV010000626.1:24478983-24483983 GCA_013435795.1 Chlamydomonas sp. ICE-L
GAGGGGTGGTGTTGGTGGTGAGGTGGTGGTGATGATGGTGTTGGTGTTGGTGGTGAGGTGGTGATGGTGTTGGTGAGGTGGTTTGGGGTGGGGTGGCAAGGTGATGGTGTTGGTGTTGGTTGTGAGGGGTGGTGTTGGTGTTGTTGGTGGTGAGGTGGTGGTGATGATGATGTTGGTGTTGTTGTTGTGGTTGTTGGTGAGGTGGTGGTGTTGTTGGTCATGGTAGTGATGATGGTGTTGTTGTTTGTGAGGGGTGGTGGTGTTGGTGAGGTGGTTTGGGTTTGGATCATGTACACATGTCCAACACTTCCTATGCTTCCCTAACTTTTGAATTATCTATCAAGTTCAGTAGAGATTCCTGTGCAATGAAATCGAGAAATTTGATTAAGCCAACGACAGGTTAGGTATTTGTGTGTGGGTTTGTGACTATGTGTGTGTGGGGTCAGGTTAGGTATGTGTGTGTGGGTGTGTGTGTGGGTGGGTGGGGGGGGGTCGGGTTAGGTATGTGTGTGTGGGTTTTGTGTGTGTGTGTGAGTGTTTGGGGGGGGGGGGGGGGGGGGGGGTCGGGTTAGGTATGTGTGTGTGGGTTTTGTGTGTGTGTGTGTGTGAGTGTTGGGGGGGGGGGGGGGGGGGGGGGGGGGGGGGTCGGGTTAGGTATGTGTGTGTTGGTCAAGAAAACCTAATCGATGAAGACAACTACATCAATTACCGTGGCAAAAATTTAGCAATCAAGAAAACGAAATCAATAAAGAAAACGAAATTTCCTAAGTTAACTGAATTGATAGAAAAAGGGAAACAACATATTCATAAGTTAATTCAGGTCCTGAGGTCTTCTCATAGCTCCTAGTGTAATTGAGTAACCCACCTTAGGGGGACTCCTCCCTCCACTCGCATCATCCCTAGCTGTCTCCATGGTCTGTGTGGCATATTGTCCGCAGCCCTCCACCTGTCCATAGGGCGCCCCATGCGCAGTACGGTGGGCCTCTACAAAGGCATTGGGCGCAGCCCCCCCCTGAAGCATGCCCCCAAGGGTATTGGGCACAGCCCCCCCCTGAAGCATGCCCCCAAGGGTATTGACCACAGGCCCCCCCTGCCGCCCCTCCTCAAGGGAGGCGTTAGGCACAGCCCCCCTCTGCCCCCCCTCCTCTCTGAAGAAATTGTAGTGCTGGAAAGAGGTACACCCAAAAGGACTTCCGAGAGACTCGATGCTGACTGAAGGGCGCAGCCCCCTGGGGGTTGAGTTCATGCCAGGCTGTACAGTGGCTCCGGAGCCATAGTCATGAGCACCAGCGCTGGGGATGTCCATGGCCCCCGCCCTGGGGATGTCCATGCCAGGCTGTGCAGTGGCTCCGGAACCATAGCTATGCACACCAGTGCTGGGGATGTCCATGGCCCCCGCTGTATTGTCCGCAGCCCCCCCTTCAGGGCCCTGCTGCATGTACTGCTCCGGTACACTGTGGAAGAGGTGAGGGTTGGGGTGAGGTCAGGGAATTTTGGTGAGGTCAGGTGTGAGGTTGAGGGTTGAGGTGAGGTGAGGGAATTTTGGTGGGGTCAGGGTTGAGGGTGAGGGTTGGGGTGAGGTCAGGGAATTTTGGTGAGGTCAGGGTGAGGAGGTGAGGTGAGGGTTGGGGTGAGGAGGGGGGTCGAGGGTTAGGGTGAGGGTTGGGATGAGGTGAGGGTAAGGGTGAGGGTTGGGATGAGGTGAGGGTAGGGGTGAGGGTTGGGGTGAGGGTTGGGGTGAGGGTAGGGGTGAGGACAGGGTTGGGGTGAGGTTTGGTGTGAGGTCAGGGTAGGGGTGAGGTCAGGGTAGGGGTGAGGGTTGGTGTGAGGTGAGAGTAGGGGTGAGGGTTGGTGTGAGGTGAGGGTAGGGGTGAGGGTTGGTGTGAGGTCAGGGTTGGGGTGAGGGTTGGGGTGAGGGTTGGGGTGAGGTGAGGGTAGGGGTGAGGGTTGGTGTGAGGTCAGGGTAGGGGTGAGGGTTGGGGTTGAGGTCAGGGTTGGGGTGCGGTGAGGGTATGGGTGAGGGTTGGGATGAGGTGAGGGTAGGGGGTGAGGGTTGGGGTGAGGTCAGGGTTGGGGTGAGGTGAGGGTAGGGGTGAGGGTTGGGATGAGGTGAGGGTAGGGGTGAGGGTTGGGGTGAGGTCAGGGTTGGGGTGAGGGTTGGTGTGAGGTCAGGGTTTGGGGTGAGGTGAGGCTTGGGGTGAGGTGAGGGTAGGGGTGAGGTTTGGGGTAAGGTCAGGGTAGGGGAGAGGGTTGGGGTGATGTGAGGGTTGGGGTGAGGTGAGGGTTAAGGTGACGTGAGTGTTGGGGTGAGGTGAGTGACGGGGTGAGGGTTGAGGTGAGGTCAAGGAGTTTGTTCCCGCAATACATAGCGATCGCTACTTTTGACCCCGTTTTGGCCCAAATTATCACTACACAAATGGTCGAAAAAACAAGTTTGTTTTGACCTAAATGGCCCTAAAAAGCTGTAAAAGCTATAAATGCTAAAAAAAGCTGTCCCTTGAGGAGGCCTAAAGCCATAAAGCTAGAAAGGGAGGGCACGCACCACTTGCTACTGCCTTTGCTGTTGCAGCCTCTTTTGTACATCCTCTGGTGCTTTGCCTGTGAGCAGGAGCCTATTTGACCTATTTGACCTGATTTTGGTATGGTTTGACCTATTTTTAACTATTTTGGACTATTTGGACCTACTTTGACCTACTTTGACACATTTTGCCTGTTTTGGACTATTTTGACCTATTTTGATCTACTTTGACCCATTTTAACATATTTGGACCGTTTTGGACTATTTTGACCTAGTTTGGCAAAACAGGGGGAGGGCACGCACCATTTGCTACTGCCTTTGCTGTTGCAGCCTCTCTTGTACATCCTCTGGTGGTTTGCCTGTGAGCAGGAGCGCTCGCGCTGCAGGGTTCTGCTCTTCGTGCTGGGGCTGTTCTGCATCAGATGCTCTGTCTCTTCATGCTGGTGTGCAAGTATAGACATCTTTTCCAACAAGTGGATGTTATCATCGTCATCATCCGAGTCGGGATCGACATCACTCAGGAAATCCTGTGGGGGGTGGGGGGTGGGAGGGGTTTAGGGGTGGGGGTGGGGGGTGGGGGGTTAAGGGGTGGGGGGTGAGGCCTCCTTATGTTGGTGTGCAAGTATAGACATCTTTTCCAACAATTGGATTGCATCATCGTCATCATCCGAGTCAAGATCGACCTCACTCAGGAAATCCTGTGGGGGTGGGGGGTGGGAGGGATTTAGGGGTGGGTGGGGGGTGGGGGGTTTAGGGGTGGGTGGGTGGGGGTTTAGGGGTGGGTGGGTGGGGGGTGAGGCGTGGGTGGGTGGGGGGGTGAGGGTGGGTAGGTGGGTGGTGGGTTGAGGGGTGGGTGGGTGGTGGGTTGAGGGGTTGGGGGGTGGGGGGGGTTGAGGGGTGGGTGGGTGGGTGGGTGAGGGGTGGGGGGTTGAGGGGTTGAGGGATTTATATCAATGTCACTATTGATTCCGTCTTACCGTCCATTGGCACTTGGGACCTCATGCAGTAAGTATTTACCCCCACATACCCCCCCCCCCCCCCCCCCCAGCCTAGACCAGCCCCCCTAACATACATACATACATCTTACCGTATTGCCGTATCCAGGTATTGGACCATCCATGGCAGCAAAGGCGGCAGCGGCTGCAGCCGCAGCCCCCCCCAAGCTGTACCGCTCGGCCAGGTCAGCATGAGGATATGTACCGCCTTCTGTGCTGCCTGTACCATATCTATTGTAGGCCCCAAGGAGGCCAGTCCCCCCTGGGGAGTCCATCATTAAGGGGTCCATGGGCTGCTTGGGACCTGTCCTAGGCCCCCCAGGCTGCTGCTGTGGTAGGGAGGAACCGATGCCTGGCTCCCTGTTGTCCGGGTTTAGGGTTTCCATTCCAGTAAAGGTGAAAGCATGGGTGGCGGATATGTTCTCCATAGCTGTCCCAGGGGCTGGCCTTTCTGGGAGTGCAGGGAGGGTTGGTAGCGGTGGGAGTAGGATCTGCTCAGGTTGTTGGTTCTGTTGGAACGGTTGGGTTGGTTGGGATGGGTTGTCCAACCAACCCTGGCTGTTATCCGCTCCTGGGGTGGCTTGGCCTTGGTCAGTTGGTTGGGGTGGTTGATCCAGCTGGAAGTTAACTACCTGAGGCGGCCTGATCCTGGATGCCCGCTTGGACGGAGCCCTAGTGTAGGCCCTAGCTGGATAGACTGGCAGGACGGAAGATTCTATTAACATAGGGCTCTGACATAGGCCCCGAGGGCTCTGTCCTAGGCCCCCACTCCCAATTCCTAAACCCGGGTGGTGGAGCCCCTGCATGTTGGGGCTGGCTGGAGGGGAGCCCAGGGCGAGAGACGAGGGGTGGCGACCCATAGAGGGGGGCCTGTGCCCGGAGAAGAAAGGAGGGGGGGCTTGAGAGCCTCCATCCAGGCTGCTGAGATTTGGTGGATGTGATAATTGAGACGGTAGGTGCATGTGAGTAGCAGCAGCAGCAGCAGCAGCAGCAGTGGAGGCATTGGCAGGGCTATTTGAGAAACCTGCCAGCTGTGCATGAAGAACAGCAGCACTGCCAGAAGTAGTAGCATTGGGTGATGCCGAGGTATCAGCAGCAGCAGATGCAGCAGCAGGGAAGGAATTTGCAGTGGGAGTTAAGAAACCAGCAGCTGCAGCAGTGGTAGTGGCGTTGGCGTTGGCTAACAACCAAGTGGCTTTTGTCTTACTTATGCATTCCTCGATTTGCTGGGGGGACTTTGGTGGTCCCAAGTCAATGAGTTGTCGAATCTGGCATGGGGGGGAGTGGGAGTAGAGGGGGGGAGTGGGAGGAGAGGGGGTGAGGGGGTAGTGTGGGAGGTGGGGGAGTGGGAGTGGGAGTGGGGTGGGGGTGGGGGTGGGGGGTGAGGGGGGGGATGGGAGTGGGGGTGGGGGTGGGGGGGGAGGAAAGGAGTGGGGGGGGGGGGGGAGGGGAAAGGGGGAGTGGAGAGGAGAGGGGGGAGGGGAGAG
>JACBWV010000626.1:24486483-24544974 GCA_013435795.1 Chlamydomonas sp. ICE-L
ACCGACGGAGGCCCTGAGTCCGTGCTACAGTGATTTAATTCTCCAATATAATTAAATCATCATCTCATCTGGGACGATAATCTAATGTGCGATTCTTGGTGTCAGTAGGATTTTATAAGATTGATTACCGTGTGCGCACGAAAGATTCCCAAAAGACAGCAAACGTGGGGTTGCCGTATACCTGCTTCTTGGTCCTTGGGCCTAATTCTGCAGAGTTGCCCAATCGTTTTACCGACGGAGGCCCTGAGTCACAGATAACATGGCAGGGTACTACAAAGCGCATGCTGCAGCACAATTTTGCACACGCTTTTTGAGCCGCACTGCGCGTTTTGCGCAGTTTTTTAACCCCCTGTGGATGCAACGCACAGTTTTTGCGCTTTTTGCACTATAAAGCGCTGGCCAATTCGACGTTTGTGCGCTTAAAGCGCTGACCAATTTGACAAAATGTAGTACCCTGCAACTTGGAGGGACCTCAATTAAGTCAACATTTCACCTTCATACAATATTTCAAATATTATTTTCTTTTCTAGAAAAAGCATTGATGAACTGAACCTACTATCTCAAAGGTCTTTCAGGAACATATCGTCAGCTGCCTTGCTTCACAACAGTTTTTGGCGGAGCCCCCCTTTGGGGGGGCGGGAGCCCTCAGGGTTATGCAGCTATAGGGTTGTGTGTGTGTGGGGTGGGGTGGGTGGGTGGGGGGGGGTATGCAGCTATAGGGTTGTGTGTGTTTGGGGTGTGTTTGGAGGAGGGGGGGGGGGGGGGCCATCAGCCATTTGTCTGACTGCCCGACCGACCGACCAACCGAAAAATTGAAGCCTGACACGTCAGCCAACTGTCTCATAACTAACTGGCTTTGGTCAGCTTCATCATTGCCACCTTCCGTTCTGTTGCCAACAAACTCCGCCAATTTTCTGCGTCGCTTGCAACGCCGCATAGGACTTGTTTTGACTTCTTTTTTGACTTCTTCTTCTCAGTGACCTCAGAAACTAGTATTTGAATTTTAGCTAGTAAAAGCATCGACAAACTGAACTCACTATCTTGGTTGCAGTCCGTTAGCTTCATATCGTCAGCAGGGTACTATATTTTCATAGCCTGCATTCTGCGACGCCACCGACCCATAGCCTGCGTCCTGCGACACCACCAACCCACTGAAGCTGCGCCTGCGACGCAACGGACCCTTGCGATGCAACAGAACCTTGCGACGCAGCGTCCTGAGCAGCCCTGGTGGAAATGCAAACCAGGTTACTATATTTTGTCAACTTGGTCAGCGCTTAAAGCGCACAAATGTCACATTGGTCAGCGCTCTTTAGTGCAAAAAGCGCAAACACTGCGCGCTGCGTCCACAGGGGGTTTGTGGATCCATATTGGTGTAAAGCTGCAATATTAAAAATACTTAGCCCAGCTTGCTGCAAAAACCGCGCGAAACGCGCAGTGGGGCTCAAAAGGTGTGCGCAAAATCACGCTGCCGCGCGCTTTGTAGTACCCTGGTCGTCAGGGGCCTTGCTTCTCAACAGCTTTGTGGACTTCCTTTTGGACTTCTCCTTCTCTGTGGCCTCAGAAACTAGTATTTCAATTTCAGCTAGTAAAAGCATTGGCGAACTGAACTCACAGTCTTGGTCTATCAGGATCATGTTGTCAGCTGCCATGCTTTTCAACAGCGTTTCTGACTTCTTTTTGGACTTCTTCTTCTCAGTGGCCTCAGAAACTAGTATTTGAATTTAAGCTAGTAAAAGCATTGACAAACTGAACTCACTATCTCGGTTGCAGTCCGTTTGCTTCATTTCATCAGCGGCCTTGCTTCTCAACAGCTTTGTGGACTTCTTTTTGGACTTCTCCTTCTCTGCGGCATCTGAAACAGCCTGGACTATGAAGTCTGCTCTCTGAGCTGCATCGGTGGCACTCTGGCCTTTCAATACCTTCAGCACAGTAACGTGTTCAGGCTTGGTTGCCGCCAGGTAACCCTCCTGCAAGTACGAAATGCGTTAAGGGGGCAGTTTAAGGGGCATGAAATGCGTTTTGGGGGGCAGCTTTGACATAAACAAAGTGTGAGTAGATGATGATGGCCCTGACTTTCCAATACCTTCAGCACAATTACGTGGCCGGTCCTGGTTGCCGCCAGGTAACCCTCCTGCAAGTACGAAATGCGTTAAGGGGGCAGTTTAAGGGGCATGAAATGCGTTTTGGGGGGCAGCTTTGACTTAAACAAAGTGTGAGTAGATGATGATGGCCCTGACTTTCCAGCACCTTCAGCACAATTACGTGGTCGGTCCTGGTTGCCGCCAGGTAACCCTCCTGCAAGTACGAAATGCGTTATGGGGGCAGTTTAAGGGGCATGAAATGCGTTTTGGGGGGCAGCTTTGACTTAAACAAAGTGTGAGTAGATGATGATGGCCCTGACTTTCCAGTACCTTCAGCACAGTAACGTGGTCGGTCCTGGTTGCTGCCAGGTAACCCCCCTGCAAGTACGAAATGCGTTTTGGGGCAGTTTTGGGGGCATGAAATGCGTTTTGGGGGGCAGCTTTGACTTCAACAAAGTGTGAGTAGATGATGATGGCCCTGACTTTCCAGTACCTTCAGCACAGTAACGTGGTCGGTCCTGGTTGCTGCCAGGTAACCCTCCTGCAAGTACGAAATGCGTTTTGGGGGCAGTTTTGGGGGCATGAAATGCATTTCGGGGGCAGCTTTGATGTATGCTTTAGTAGATGATGATGGCTCTGACTCTTCAGTACCTTCAGCCCAGTAACGTGTTCAGACTTGGTTGCTGCCAGGTAACCCTCCTGCAAGTAAGAAATGCGTTTTGGGGCAGTTTTGGGGGCATGAAATGCATTTCGGGGGCAGCTTTGATGTATGCTTTAGTAGATGATGATGGCTCTGACTCTTCAGTACCTTCAGCCCAGTAACGTGTTCAGGCTTGGTTGCTGCCAGGTAACCCTCCGGCAAGTACGAAATGCGTTTTGGGGCAGTTTTGGGGGCATGAAATGCATTTCGGGGGCAGCTTTGATGTATGCTTTAGTAGATGATGATGGCTCTGACTCTTCACTACCTTCAGCACAGTTACGTGGTCGGTAACCCAGATCGCCACCAGGTAACGGTGGGGGGAAGTTAGTACCCACAAAGCCAGTCCCCAGGGAATCAGATCTCCTCGGGTTTAGGGTTTAGGTTTTTAGGGTTCAGGGTTTAGGGTATAGGGTATAGGTTCCTGATCCACTGGTGACTGGCTTTGTGGGGACTAGCTTCCCCCCTCCCCAGGTGACCCTCCGGTAAGAGATAGATGTGTGGACAGCTTTGACAGGTGGACAGCTTTGACAGGTGGACAGCTTTGACAGGTGGACAGCTCTGACAGGTGGACAGCTCTGACAGGTTTGCCACGACCAAACCTGGATTGCTGCCAGGTAACCCTCCTGTAAGCGATAGTTTGTGGTTTTGTACTTATGTTATCTATTATATAAAGTTGCATGTCAGGGGTTTTTGCCTTAGGCAGTTGGGCTTTTGGTTTCATATCTTGCCGACCTGTCGCCCACGTGGCAGCGAGTCTCGGATCTCGATTATCCGAGACCTGTCGCTGACATGGTCACGGGGGTCTTCCCGTCGGTACGACGGGCTCAGATGCATATTATATTATATTATATTATAGTTAGCTTTAACAGGTGCTTTTGACTTTGGATGTGTTCAATAGCAGGAATGTGAATGTTGTGGTGATATGAGAGATGTTTGGGAAGCAACATCGTTGGGGCTCTTGACAGGAATTGTTTTCAAATGTGAAAGTGGGTTTCCTAGCTTTGTGGTTTTAGGCCTCATCCAGGGACATTGTTCGTATAGCTCAATACAGCTTTAATAGCTTTTTACAGCTTTTTAGGGCCGTTCAAGGCATTTGTATAGCGGTAAATTGAGCCAAAACGGGTTTAACAGTGGCGGTCGCTATATGTAGTGGGGAAAACCCCCTGGGATCTGACCCAAGTGCTGCTGCCTAGATCTTTCCAGGTCGGCCAGCAGGATCAGAATTATAACCCAACAAAAGAAAATAAGTATGAAACCATCCTCATCAGAATACTACAAAGCGCGCACGGCAGCGTGATTTCGCGCCCGCTTTTTGAGCCCCACTGCGCGTTTTGCGCAGTTTTTTCACCCCCCTATGGGCGCAGCGCGCAGTTTTTGCGCGTTTTGCACTACAAAGCGCTGGCCGATTTGACGTTTGTGTGCTTTAAGCGCTGACCAATTTGACAAATGTAGTACCCTGATCCTCATCATTCCGTGTCAGGCTTCAAGAATGTTTCGTTCGGACGGACAAATGGGTAAACATGGGGGCTCCCGCCCCCTTGAAGAGGGGGCTCCGCCAAAAATTGTCGGTCTGACAAAACGGAAAGTCGAAGGTTCTAAGCAGGTGAGGGGTTCACGGGGGGGTTCACCTTTCCAGCCCTTTGAATTCCTTTCATACCAGGTCGTGGTCGAAATCGTAGGCCCCCCTCCTCATGTTACCCTCCCCCCTGCTCCCGGCCCCGGCCCCTGCCCTCCGCCAAAAAAAAATCAAACCCACTTGACTGGCGAATTGCTCCTCCTCAGCTGTCAGATCTGGCTTTCGAACCTGGTGTCGATCCTGCATGGCGGGATTGTTGTTGGTGGTGGTGATGGTGGTGGTGGAGGTGGCGGTGATGTTGTTGGCAATATTGCTGTATTTCTTTTTGTTTTGTTGTTGGTGTTGCTGTTGGTGTTGGTGGAGGTTATTGTCGTTGCTAATGTTGTTGGTGTTGGTGTTGTTGGTGGTGGTGTGGTGTGGTGTGGTTGCTGTTGTTGGTGATCTGGCTTTCGAACCTGGTGTCGCTCCTGCTTGGCGGGTTGGTGGTGTTGGTGGTAGTGGTGGTTGTTGTTGTTGTTGTTGTTGTTGTTGTTGTTGTTGCTGGTGGTGGTGGTGGTGATCTGGCTTTTGAACCTGGTGTCGCTCCTACATGGTGGGTTGTTATTGTAGTTGTTGCTGTTGGTGGTGGCGGTGTTGTGGGTGGTCGTTGTGTTGGTGTTGTTGGTGTTGGTGGTGTTGGTGTTGTTGGTGTTGTTGTTGGTTGTTGTTGTTGGTGGTGGTTGTTGTTCTTGCGGTTGTTGTTGTTGGTGGTGTGGTTGTTGGTGCTGGTGATGTGGTTGTTGTGGTTGTTTGTGTCGCTCCTGCATACCAGTAGCGAGGTTGTTGTTTTGGTGGTGTTGGTGTCGGTGGTGTGGTTGGTGGTGTTGGTGGTGTTGGTGTGGTTGGTGGTGTTGGGGGTGGTGGTGTGGTTGTTGTTGTGGGTGGTCGTTGTGTTGTTGTTGTTGATGTTGTTGTTGTTGTTGTTGTTGTTGTTGTTGTTGTTGTGTTGGTGATTTTCATGTTGATGTTGTTGTTATTGTTGGTGTGGTCGTTGGTGGTGGTGGTGGTGGTGGTGGTGGTGGTGGTGGTGGTGGTGGTGGTGGTGGTGGTGGTGGTGGTGGTGGTGGTTGTTGTTGTTGTTGTTGTTGTTGTTGTTGTTGTTGTTGTTGTTGTTGTTGTTGTTGTTGTTGTTGTTGTTGTTGTTGTTGCAGTTGTTGTTGATGCTGGTGCTGGTGGTGGTGTTGTTGTTGTTGCAGTTGTTGTTGATGCTGGTGTTGGTGTTGTTGTTGTTGATGCTGGTGCTAGTGTTGGTGTTGGTGTTGTTGCAGTTGTTGTTGATGCTGGTGCTGGTGTTGGTGTTGTTGCAGTTGTTGTTGGTGCTGGTGTTGGTGTTGTTGTTGTTGCAGTTGTTGTTGATGCTGGTGCTGTTGTTGTTGTTGTTGTTGTTGTTGCAGGTGTTGTTGATGCTGGTGCTGGTGTTGTTGTTGTTGTTGCAGTTGTTGTTGATGCTGGTGCTGGTGTTGGTGTTGTTGGTGTTGCAGTTGTTGTTGATGCTGGTGCTGGTGTTGTTGGTGGTTTTGCTACTTACATCATTCCCAGCATGATTGTTATTCTCTGCTGCATTCATGTCGTTCCCGTCAAACAGGTGGTTTTGGTGGTGGTCTTGTTGCTGGTTATGTTGTTGGTGTTGTTGGTGTTGTTGGCGGTTTTGCTACTTACATCATTCTCAGCATGATTGTTATTCTCTGCAGCATCCATGCCATTCCCATCGAACAAACCACTGCCAGCGCCACTACCACTCTCACTGCCAATGCCACTGTGTCTGATTCTCTTCTCATCTTGGTTTGTGCCATGGCGAAAGGAGAAAGCCTGTTCAGTCTTGAAACCCCGGTCTGCCTGGGGGCTCTGGTTTGTGCCGGTGCCGTGCATGGGGTTCTGGCCGTGTGCTGCATGCTGGCCATGGGTGGCATTGGGGCTGTGCATGCCGGTGCCGTGCATGGCGTTCTGGCCGTGTGCTGCATGCTGGCCATGGGTGGCATTGGGGCTGTACATGCCGGTGCCGTGCATGGCGTTCTGGCCGTGTGCTGCATGCTGGCCATGGGTGGCATTGGGGCTGTGCATGCCGGTGCCGTGCATGGCGTTCTGGCCGTGTGCTGCATGCTGGCCATGGGTGGCATTGGGGCTGTACATGCCGGTGCCGTGCATGGCGTTCTGGCCGTGTGCTGCGTGCTGGCCATGGGTGGCATTGGGGCTGTGCATGCTGGTGCCGTGCATGGGGTTCTGGCCGTGTGCTGCATGCTGGCCATGGGTGGCATTGGGGCTGTACATGCCGGTGCCGTGAATGGCGTTCTGGCTGTATGCAGCATGCTGGCCATGGGTGGCGTGTGGGCTGTGCATGCTGGGGCCATGTGTGGTGTTCTGGCCATGCATGTTGGAACTGTGTGGGGGGTTCTGTCCAAGCATGTCGGGGTGATGCATGCTGGGACTGTGTGGGGAGTTCTGTCCATGCGTGTTGGGGCTGTGCCTGCTGGTGTTGCAGTGCAGGGTGGTCTGGAACTGTGCGGGGTTTTGGTACTGCGGGGCGTTCTGACCAGACACCATGGTGCCAGGATGCAGGTTGGTTTCGGGATGCATGGCGTTGTGGTACTGGGTGCTGTTCTGACCTGGCATCCCGTTCTGACCTGGCATCCTGTTCTGACCTGGCATTCCGTTCTGACCTGGCATCCCGTTCTGACCAGGCAGCGCACTCTGGCCAGGAAGTGCGTTCTGGCCTTGCATGGCGGGCTGGAAATGGGTGGCGTTGTGCGTGTGCAGGGGGTTCTGGCCATGGGAGGTGTGTTGGCACTCACTAGGGGAGGGGATGTGGGTATGGTTGGGGCTGTGGGTTGGGTGGCTGCTGTAGTCTGGGTGGTTGGGGCTGCCGTGCATTGCGTTGGGGGTGGTGTTGTGGCCATGGGGGGCGGTGCTGGGGCTGTGGTGCACTGCGTTCTGGTTGGTGTCATGGCGGTGGTTGGTGCCCAGGTTAGCTTTCTGCCCAAGAGACATGCTGCTGGGGTCGTGGGCGTTGGGTAGGGAGTGCTCCATCATATGCAGGCCATGGTTGGCTTCTGGGCCCTGTACTGCATCCAGGTCAGCACGTTGGTGGAGGGCATTGTTGCTGGGTCTGTGGCTTGCAGTACCCTGGTTGTGGGTGGTGTCCCACCCATGTGCATGGAAGTGGCTTGGGGCTGTGTTTGGGCCATGGCTGTGGCTGAGGCGATGAGGGCTGGGCTGACGGACACCATGACTGAGGTTGGTGTGAGTTGAAGTGTCCCGAGGCCTCTCGGGTAGCGGTGGAAGTGGGTAAAGCTGGGACTGGTGGGCTGCGTAACCTGATGAAGAGGTCAAGGTGAAAGGGAGTTTATAGTGGGTAGATTGTATATTTCATACGTGTTTATGGCTCAGAGATGCCATGGCTGACAGATACCATGGCTGAGGTTGGTGTGGGTTGAGGTGTCCCGGTTCCTCTGGGGTAGCGGAGGAAGTGGGTGCAGCTGGGATGGGTGGGCTGCGTAACCTGATGAAGAGGTCCAGGTGAAAGGGAGTTTATAGTGGGTAGATTGTATATTTCATACGTGTTTATGGCTCAGAGAAGCCATGGCTGAGGTTGGTGTGAGTTGAAGTTTCCCGAACCCTCTGGGGTAGCGGTGGAAGTGGGTGCAGCTGGGATGGGTGGGCTGCGTAACCTGATGAAGAGGTCCAGGTGAAAGGGAGTTTATAGTGGGTAGATTGTATATTTCATACGTGTTTATGGCTCAGAGAAGCCATGGCTGAGGTTGGTGTGGGTTGAGGTGTCCCGGTTCCTCTGGGGTAGCGGAGGAAGTGGGTGCAGCTGGGATGGGTGGGCTGCGTAACCTGATGAAGAGGTCGAGGTGAAAGGGAGTTTATAGTGGGTAGATTGTATATTTCATACGTGTTTATGGCTCAGAGAAGCCATGGCTGAGGTTGGTGTGGGTTGAGGTGTCCCAGTTCCTCTGGGGTAGCGGAGGAAGTGGGTGCAGCTGGGATGGGTGGGCTGCGTAACCTGATGAAGAGGTCCAGGTGAAAGGGAGTTTATAGTGGGTAGATTGTATATTTCATACGTGTTTATGGCTCAGAGAAGCCATGGCTGAGGTTGGTGTGGGTTGAGGTGTCCCGGTTCCTCTGGGGGTAGCGGAGGAAGTGGGTGCAGCTGGGATGGGTGGGCTGCGTAACCTGATGAAGAGGTCCAGGTGAAAGGGAGTTTATAGTGGGTAGATTGTATATTTCATACGTGTTTATGGCTCAGAGAAGCCATGGCTGAGGTTGGTGTGAGTTGAAGTGTCCCGGTTTCCTCTGGGTAGCGGTGGAAGTGGGTGCAGCTGGGATGGGTGGGCTGCGTAACCTGATGAAGAGGTCCAGGTGAAAGGGAGTTTATAGTGGGTAGATTGTATATTTCATACGTGTTTATGGCTCAGAGAAGCCATGGCTGAGGTTGGTGTGGGTTGAGGTGTCCCGGTTCCTCTGGGGTAGCGGAAGGAAGTGGGTGCAGCTGGGATGGGTGGGCTGCGTAACCTGATGAAGAGGTCGAGGTGAAAGGGATTTTTATAGTGGGTAGATTGTATATTTCATACGTGTTTATGGCTCAGAGAAGCCATGGCTTGAGGTTGGTGTGGGTTGAGGTGTCCCGGTTCCTCTGGGGTAGCGGAGGAAGTGGGTGCAGCTGGGATGGGTGGGCTGCGTAACCTGATGAAGAGGTCCAGGTGAAAGGGAGTTTATAGTGGGTAGATTGTATATTTCATACGTGTTTATGGCTCAGAGAAGCCATGGCTGAGGTTGGTGTGGGTTGAGGTGTCCCGGTTCCTCTGGGGTAGCGGAGGAAGTGGGTGCAGCTGGGATGGGTGGGCTGCGTAACCTGATGAAGAGGTCCAGGTGAAAGGGAGTTTATAGTGGGTAGATTGTATATTTCATACGTGTTTATGGCTCAGAGAAGCCATGGCTGAGGTTGGTGTGAGTTGAAGTGTCCCGGTTCCTCTGGGGTAGCGGTGGAAGTGGGTGCAGCTGGGATGGGTGGGCTGCGTAACCTGATGAAGAGGTCGAGGTGAAAGGGAGTTTATAGTGGGTAGATTGTATATTTCATACGTGTTTATGGCTCAGAGAAGCCATGGCTGAGGTTGGTGTGAGTTGAAGTTTCCCGAACCCTCTGGGGTAGCGGTGGAAGTGGGTGCAGCTGGGATGGGTGGGCTGCGTAACCTGATGAAGAGGTCCAGGTGAAAGGGAGTTTATAGTGGGTAGATTGTATATTTCATACGTGTTTATGGCTCAGAGAAGCCATGGCTGAGGTTGGTGTGAGTTGAGGTGTCCCGGTTCCTCTGGGGTAGCGGAGGAAGTGGGTGCAGCTGGGATGGGTGGGCTGCGTAACCTGATGAAGAGGTCGAGGTGAAAGGGAGTTTATAGTGGGTAGATTGTATATTTCATACGTGTTTATGGCTCAGAGAAGCCATGGCTGAGGTTGGTGTGAGTTGAGGTGTCCCGGTTCCTCTGGGGTAGCGGAGGAAGTGGGTGCAGCTGGGATGGGTGGGCTGCGTAACCTGATGAAGAGGTCCAGGTGAAAGGGAGTTTATAGTGGGTAGATTGTATTTTTCATACGTGTTTATGGCTCAGAGAAGCCATGGCTGGGGTTGGAGTGGTCAGGGAGTGTACATGTGTGTGTGTGTGTGTGTGTGTGTGTGTTTGTGTGTGTGTGGGGGGGGGGGGGGGGGGGGGGGGGGGGGGGGGGGGGGCTGTTGTTGTGGCTGGGGTTGGAGTAAGTCGAAGTGTCCTGACCCCTCTTGGGTAGTGGTGGAAGTGGGTGCAGCTGGGATGGGTGGGCTGCGTAACCTGATGAAGAGGTCGAGGTGAAAGGGAGTTTATAGTGGGTAGATTGTATATCTCATACGTGTTTATGGCTGGGAAAAGCCATGGATGAGGTTGGTGTGAGTTGAAGTTTCCCGAACCCTCTCGGGTAGCAATGGAAGTGGGGGCAGCTGGGACTGGTGGGAAGCAAAACCTGATGAAGAGGTCGCGGTGAAAGGGAGTTTATTGTGGGTAGATTGTATATTTCATACGTGTTTATGGCTCAGAGAAGCCATGGCTGGGGTTGGAGTGGTCAGGGAGTGTACATGTGAGTGTGTGTGTGTGTGGGGGGGGGGGGGCTGTTGTTGTGGCTGGGGTTGGAGTAAGTCGAAGTGTCCTGACCCCTCTCGGGTAGCGGTGGAAGTGGGGGCAGCTGGGATGGGTGGGCAGCGTAACCTGATGAAGAGGTCGAGGTGAAAGGGAGTTTATAGTGGGTAGATTGTATATTTCATATGTGTACATGGCTGGGAGAAGCCGTGGCTGGGGTTGGAGTGGTCAGGGAGTGTACGTATGTTTGTGGTGGTGTGTGGGGGGGGGGAAGGGAGGGGGGGGGGGGGGGGGGGGGGGGGGGGAGGTCAGGGAGTGTTTGTGTGTGGGTTTGTGTGCATATGTGTGTGTGTGTGAGTGGTGGTGGTGGTGGTGGTGGTGGTGGGGATGGGGGGCGTGACTGGGGTTGTGGCTGGGGTTGGAGTAAGTCGAAGTGTCCTGACCCCCCTCGGGTAGCGGTGGAAGTGGGGGCAGCTGGGATGGGTGGGCAGCATACCCTGCTGAAGAGGTCGAGGTGAAAGAGAAATTAGGACAGGTAGATTGTATATTTCATATTTATGATGATGATCACATTTTTTGTATATAAGATGCAATTTATAATTTGCTTATTCCCTAATCCCTTGTTTTCATCATCTTATGACCTAACACACCTGAACACCATTTATCTCTTTCCTCACTCCTAAACCCCAGGCCCCCACCCTGACTAAACCCTTGTTCTAATCATCCTATGACCTAACACACCTGACCCCCCTCTTTCTCTTTCCTGAAGCCTAACCCCATATTCTGAGCACTCCTCACCCCTGAAGCCCAGGCCACCTGCCCTGACTAAACCCTGTCCCTGTTCACTCACCTGGCACCCCCCTCCTGTGAGATGGTCCAGTCAGCAGTGATGGTACTGCATACGTACCGCTCGATGGCTGGACACCTTGAAAGTTTGCATCCCCCCCATGGCTGACCTGGACATTGGGTCCCACCCCATCCCCATTCCAGCTGCCCCCTCGCCTTGGGCCCCCCATATTTACGGGACCTTGATAGGTCAAGCTCTTTGGAACACCCATGTCCTTGGCACAATTGAGGGCAAGTGCCAGGCTGTCATTCTGATTCTGCCAGCCTGGATTTTCCTCCCTGTGTCGCATGTGGGCTATACTTTGGGAAAAGGAGGAGAGTCGTGGCTGGATGAGGCTGGTGTTGCTGTTGCTGTTGGTGGTGGCGCAAATGCTAGCTGGCTTGGCCATGGGGGCAGCGGTGTTGCTAGCTGGCTTGTTGGTGCAGTTTCCATAGCGCTCGCCAAAGGACGTTGGGCGGCGATGGTCGGCACTTGAATTGGTTGAGTTGGTTGGCTGCTGGCTGTCTAGATCAATGATGCCCAGCACTGCATGCGGTGGGTTGAATTGGTTTAGTTGGTTGTATTGGTTGAGTTGGTTGGCTGCTGACTGTCTAGATCAATGATGCCCAGCACTGCATGCGGTGGGTTGAATCGGTTGAGTTGGTTGGCTGCTGGCTGTCTGGATCAATGATGCCCAACACTGCATGCGGTAGGTTGAATTGGTTGAGTTGGTTGAGTTGGTTGAGTTGGTTGGCTGCTGGCTGTCTGGATCAATGATGCCCAACACTGCATGCGGTAGGTTGAATTGGTTGAGTTGGTTGAGTTGGTTGAGTTGGTTGGCTGCTGGCTGTCTGGTTCAATGATGCCCAACACTGCATGCGATATGTTGAATTGGTTGAGTTGGTTGAATTGGTTGAGTTGGTTGGCTGCTGGCTGTCTGGATCAATGATGCCCACTGCATGTGGAAGGTTGAAACATGAGGTTAGTGCTGGTTTGGGGAGTGGGGGATTTGGAGTGAGGGGGGGGAGGGGTGTGGGGGGGGGGGGGGACGAGGGGGGGGGGGGGGGGGAGGTTTAGGTATGAGGGGAGTGAGGAGTGAGGAGGTGTGTGAGGAGGGAGGGGGGGGGGGGGGGGGGGGGGGGGGGGGGGGGGACTGCATGTGGAAGGTTGAAACATGAGGTTAATGCGGGGTTTTGGGTGGCCTATGCATTGAATCCATTTGTATGTGGTCAACCAGAAACCAGGCAGGCAGGCAGGTAGGCAGGCATCTAGTCTGCTAGTTTTAGGATGGGGCACACCCACCTTGCATGGAACTTGAATTGGCAGGCAGGCAGACGTCTAGTCAGCTAGTTGTATGGTGGGGTATACATAGTAAAATACACACCCACCTCTCATGTAACTTGTGTTGGGACCATCCCTAAAGTAATCAGTAGATTGCCGAGAGTGCAGTGCTTTGTCACCCATCCCCTCTGGCAGCCCTTTCTCACTCAGCCCCTCCTGCACGTGTGCATTTGAATTTGAATTTGAATTTGAATTTGAATTTGAATTTGAATTTGAATTTGAATTTCTCACTCATCCCCTGTGGCAGCAGCTTGGCCTTCTCATGCAGCGCTTTATCATTCAGCCCCTCCTGCATGGGTCACTTTGTGCATGTGTGAATGAGTGCATGAGGGAATTCGTGCTTGTGTGCATGGGTGCATGGGTGACTTTGTGCATGTGTGCATGAGTGCATGAGGGAATTTGTGCTTGTGTGCATGGGTGGCTATGGGTGACTTTGTGCATGTGTGCATGAGTGCATGAGGGAATTCGTTGCTTGTGTGCATGGGTGCATGGGTGACTTTGTGCATGTGTGCATGAGGCATGAGGGAATTCGTGCTTGTGTGCATGGGTGCATGGGTGACTTTGTGCATGTGTGCATGAGTGCATGAGGGAATTTGTGCTTGTGTGCATGGGTGCATGGGTGACTTTGTGCATGTGTGCATGAGTGCATGAGGGAATTCGTGCTTGTGTGCATGGGTGCATGGGTGACTTTGTGCATGTGTGCATGAGTGCATGAGGGAATTCGTGCTTGTGTGCATGGGTGAATGCAAGAATATAACAGTGTGCTATCAACCATCCCCTCCAGCAGTGCTTTCTCACTCAGTCCCTCCTGCATGTATGCATTTGAATTTGAATTTCTTACTCAGTCCCTCCTGCATGTATGCATTTGAATTTGAATTTCTTACTCAGTCCCTCCTGCATGTATGCATTTGAATTTGAATTTCTTACTCAGTCCCTCCTGCATGTATGCATTTGAATTTGAATTTCTCACTCACCCCCTCTGGCAGCGTTTTCTCACTCAGTCCCTCCTGCATGTGTGGATATGAATCAGAATTTGAAAGTGAATTTCCCGCTCACCCTATCTGGCAGCAGCTGGTCCTTCTCATGCAGCACTTTCTCACTCAGACCCTCCTGCATGTGTGGATTATAATTATAATTATAATTTGGATTTTTCACTCGGCCCCTCATGTCCACCCACCCACCCTAGTTTGCTTTCTAAATAGGAGAGGGCTAGAAACACATTAGCAAGTGGGTAAGACATGCATACTTACCATGCCTCACATACAATCCAAACTCATGCCGACCCACTTATACCTCCCTGAGTTGATACCATATGCTGTACATCCAATCCAAACCCATGCCCACCTACCTGTAACTCCCTGAGTTGGTCCCATATGCTGTGCATCCAATCCAAACCTATGCCCACCCACCTGTACCTCCCTGAGTTGGTCCCATATGCTGTACATCCAATCCAAACCCATGCCCACCTGTACCTCCTTGAGTTGAGACTATATGCTGTACATCCAATCCAAACCCATGCCCACCCACCTGTACCTCCCTGAGTTGGTCCCATATGCTGTACATCCAATCCAAACCCATTCCCACCTACCTGTACCCCCTCGTGTTGGTCCCATACGCTATCCTCAAGCGAGAGGCGACGGACACTGGATCTATTCCATATTAGCCCGTCGAAGGACAGGCGAGGGGTAACTGTAGATGACCTGGTGAGGCGGCAGAAGACAGGGTTAGAGCATGTGGGAGTAGGCCTGGTGGGGTGATTGTAGATAACTTGGTGGGGTGATTGTAGATGACTTGGTGGGGTGATTGTAGATGACCTGGTGGGGTGGCAGAAGACAGGGTTAGAGCATGTGGGAGTAGGCCTGATGGGGTGATTGTAGATGACCTGGTGGGGTGGCAGAAGACAGGGTTAGAGCATGTGGGAGTAGGCCTGGTGGGGTGATTGTAGATGACCTGGTGGGGTGGCAGAAGACAGGGTTAGAGCATGTGGGAGTAGGCCTGATGGGGTGATTGTAGATGACCTGGTGGGGTGGCAGAAGACAGGGTTAGAGCATGTGGGAGTAGGCCTGGTGGGGTGATTGTAGATGACCTGGTGGGGTGGCAGAAGACAGGGTTAGAGCATGTGGGAGTAGGCCTGATGGGGTGATTGTAGATGACCTGGTGGGGTGGCAGAAGACGGGTTAGAGCATGTGGGAGTAGGCCTGGTGGGGTGATTGTAGATGACCTGGTGGGTGGCAGAAGACAGGGTTTAGAGCATGTGGGAGTAGGCCTGATGGGTGATTGTAGATGACCTGGTGGGGTGGCAGAAGACGGGTTAGAGCATGTGGGAGTAGGCCTGGTGGGGTGATGTAGATAACTTGGTGGGGTGATTGTAGATGACTTGTGGGGTGATTGTAGATTACCTGGTGGGGTGCAGAAGACAGGGTTTAGAGCATGTGGGAGTAGGCCTGGTGGGGTGATTGTAGATGACCTGGTGGGGTGGCAGAAGACAGGGTTAGAGCATGTGGGAGTAGGCCTGGTGGGGTGATTGTAGATGACCTGGTGGGGTGGCAGAAGACAGGGTTAGAGCTTGTGGGAGTAGGCCTGGTGGGGTGATTGTAGGTGACTTGGTGGGGTGATTGTAGATGAACTGGTGGGGTGGCAGAAGACAGGGGGAGCGCATGTGACAGTAGGCCTGGTGGGGTGACTGTCGGTGACCTGGTGAGGTGGCAGAATACAGGGGGAGAGCATGTGACAGTAGGCCTGGTGTAGGAGAGAGTTGTAGTGATGAAGGTGTGGTACTTGATAAGGGTAGAGTAGTGGGGATGATATGGGAAGGAGGGAGGGAGCCAAGTCAAAACAGGGGTAGAGTTGTGTGGATGACATGGGAAGGAGGGAGAAAGGAAGCCAAGCCAAAGGAGGGGTAGAGTAGTGGGGGTGACATGGGAAGGTGAGAGAGAGGAGGCCAAGCCAAGCCATGCCAAAACAGGGGTAGAGGAGTGGGGATGACATGGGAAGGTGAGAGGGTGGAAGCCAAGCCAAGCCAAGCCAAGCCAAATCAAACCAGGCCAAGCCAAGCCAGAACAGGGGTAGAGTAATGGGGATGACATGGGAAGGTGAGAGGGAAGATGCCAAGCCAAGCCAAGCCAAAACAGAGGTAGAGTAGTGAGGATGACATGGGAAGGAGGTTGGGAGGAAGCCAAGCCAAAACAGGGGTAGATTAGTGGGATGACATGGGAAGGAGGGAGAAAGGAAGCCAAGCCAAGCCAAGCCAAGCCAAAACAGCGTTAGAGTAGTGGGAAGGACGGGGGAAGGAAGCCAAGCCAAAACAGGGGTAGAGTTGTGTGGATGATGTGCGAAGGCTTCCTAGAGAGGAGTACATTGCGCCCTAATTGGCAAGTGGGTAAGACATGAAGACCTGCCATGTCCCACATCCAATCCAAATACAAAATATCACCCATGACCCCCCCATGACTAGCCATGACACCCAAAACATCACCCATGACCACCCACCTGAGTTGGTTTCCTAAATAGGAGGGGGCTGCGCCCAAATCCGCAAGTGGGTATGACACGCAAATCTGTAATGGAACAATCCCTTGGTCGAGGTCGTCTATGTTGCAAACTGAAAATGTCTGTGGGGGGGAAGGAGAAGGGGCAGGAAGGGTGGAGGGTGAGATGGGGGGAGGGAGCAAGTAGTTGGATTGTACACCAGCTGTTGTCACAAAACAAGTAGGATTGTACAACAGCTGTAGTCAAAAACGAAGTGTCCCAGCCCATTGCCCACGGATCCCGCAGCTGGCCCTTTGGGTCTAGCCTAGATAGATACATAATAATAATATATATATATATATATATATATATATATATATATATATATATATATATATATATATATATATATATATATATATAAGATAAATAATATGTATAGTATACTTATATTTTCTTGTATACATATGTATGTATATATACTTATATTTGCTTGTATACATACATATGTTATTCTTCTACAAATACATACATATATGATATATGTATTTGTTAAAGAATAATCAAATCAAGGATCATTATTCCCAGCACATTGTCGAAGAGTCCTTAAGGTCTAGCCTATATACATAAATATATAAGATAATATTTATAAGATAATATATATAAGATAATATATATAAGATAATATATATAAGAGAATATATATAAGATAATATATATAAGATAATATATATAAGATAATATATGTAAGATAATAAATACAAGATAATATATATAAGATAATATATATAAGATAAATAAACTTAAATACAACTTACATCTAGATAGATACATTATAATATACACACATTTGAGGTAAATAATACTTATGTTATACTTACATCTGCTACATACAATTATATGGTTTTAATCCCTTTATATTATACTTCCATCTGCTACATACAATTATATGGTTTTAATCCCTTTATATTATACTTACATCTGCTACATACAATTATATGGTTTTAATCCCTTTTATATTATACTTACATCTGCTACATACAATTATATGGTTTTAATCCCTTTATATTATACTTACATCTGCTACATACAATTATATGGTTTTAATCCCTTTATATTATACTTACATATGCTACATACAATTATATGGTTTTAATCCCTTTATATTATACTTACATCTGCGTATATACATACAATTATATGGTTTTAAATTCACCTACATTATAATATACAGATATTTGAGGTAAACAATACTTATTCTATACTTACATCTGCGTATGTACATACAATTATATGGTTTGAATCCCTTTGAATGCGCTGAAGTGTTCGCAGTCGCTGTCAAACGCCATGGCAGCTTTGTCCAGGTTAAGTAGCAGCCCGTTCCCCACAGCCTTAAGATGTGTCTCCCTTAATACCATGCGCCACCAGGCATTCTCATTATTGCTCATTGCAATGTTATAAAATGCATATGTAAGATCATGATCGAATCAAGTCTCACCATTCCCAGCATATTGTCAAATAGTCCACAGCTGTCCCTTTGGGCCACTTCCAGGCCGAAAAGTGCAGACATCTGATGTGTGATTTCACGCCCGCCGCCCTCCTGCCCCCCGCCGTCTTCTTGATAGCCGTCGTCCCAAAGGCTAAAAGCAGTGGTGAGGTCCCGGGGCGAAGGGGGGCCATAGAGCATGGACGGCCGTACAGCATCGGATGATATGTCACTGGCATTGCGAGCCCCCAGGGCGGGGAAGGGCATGTCAAGGGACATGGTGCTACCCCTCTTATCCAGGGTCACGAAAGCGACGTCGATGGAGAGATCGCTCCCCTTGTTCTGCACAGAGAAGGCTCTGTCGAGGGACAGGCCACTCACGCTTTTCTGCTCATTGGAGTCGGGGAGGTCTGCAGAAAGCCTGTTGATCTGGTGGTGGGTGGAGGGGGCAAGGCCGGGGGACAGATCTCCAGCCCCATCCTCATCTCCAGCCGTCGAACCAGTCGCAGTTGCAGCCCCAGCGCCAGCCCCATTGCCAGTGATTTCAGGGACGTGGAAGGGTGGGTCGGACAACATGTCACCTGTCTTGTGGGGACAGGTGTTCTGGGTTTCTGGGGCGGGATCATCTGCTCTATCGTGGGGCATTGTTGACTCCATGGATGGGTTGCTGGCATTGGTGGCAGAGCTGGGTAGGATGGGGCTGGCGCCAGCGGGGGTGGCAGTCATAGGGCCTGCTGATTCGCTGGCTTCGGGGTGGTTGGCGCCAGCTGGTGTGTTGTCCATGGGGTCTGCTGATCCACTGTCTATGGGGGCAAGGTCTGCTGATTCGTCAGTTGGACTTGGCAGTTGTGGCTGTTGCTGGGCAGCTGGGGCACATTCTGTGTTGGTGGTTGGTGGTTGGGGGGTGGTGATTGGTGGTTGGTGGTTGGTGGCAGCTGGGGCGCATTCTGAGGTGTTGGTGTTGCTGGTGTTGGTGGTTGGTTGTTTGGGTGGTAGAGGGGCGAGTGGTGGTGTACAATTGTTTGGTCAGAGGGGTGGCGGTAATTGGTTGGTTAGGTAGGTGGAGAGGTGGTTGGTTGTAGGTAAGTTGGTGAGAGGGGTGGTTGGTGGTAGGTTATTTGGCTAGAGGGATAGGTGGTTGAAACATTTTGTTTCGAGCATTAGACGGTGGTGAAAAGTTGTATGGTTGGGGGGGGGTTGGGGGGGGTTGGGGGGGGGGGGACAGAGCTCTTCTTTTCAGCTACTAGCAGCAGCGTCTGGGCAGGTCCCTGGGCTTGCTACACAGCCGAGCCAAGAGCAACACAGTGGATCTGGAAGCTGGGAGAATTTGGGAAACTGTTAGGCTTAGGAATCTTGTACTGGTTCCTGGATTAACTATTAATTTGGGAAACTGCTAGGCTTAGGAATCTTGTACTGGTTCCTGGATTAACTATTAATTTGGGAAACTGTTCGTCTTAGGAATCTTGTACTGGTTCCTGGATTTCTCGTACGATGTCCGTATATGGGTACATTGTTGACCAAAGGCGAGTATGATATCATATGATATCATACGAATTGCATCAAATGATTTTGTATGTAATGGTAACTCAGCTTTCCAGTGCTATTGAAATCTTGGGACTTGGTGCTTGTCCTGGGTGGCCGTGGGCTAGCCCAGTGGCTGGCTCAGGGAGCTGCCTAGAAGCTGCTGCTTGTAGCCGAAAAGTTTAGCTATGGGGGGATGTGGTGGTAGGTTGGTCTGGACAACAGAAATACCTAAACAATCAAATGCAATGCAAATTCAGGTTCAAATTCAAATTCAAAGAAACTGTACAGAGAAAAAATAGCAGGGTGCCCAGGGGCCCTTGAGGTCGGCCCTGGTGCGTGTATGGGGGACTTCAGGGATGAAGGTGCATTTGGCTATGAACTAGGGTTCTTGACCTGCAGGACAGGCCCCTGGACGACACGACAGCTCCCAGGTATATATGGGACGACAGGACAGGTCCCATCGAAAACCTTAAAACAACCCTAAAGAACTAGGGTTGTTGGTAGCATCGCATTACTAGGCCAGGGCCGACCAACTCCCACCTCCACCACCACCACCGCCACCTCCCACCACCACCACCACCGACCAACTGTACCTTCTGCCAATAAATGCTCCATCCTGTGCTCTCTTGTAAATCCAGTCTTAAGAGTGTGCAAGGTCAATGCAGATAGGCTAGATCATCTGCATGGGAGGGGGTAAGGGGGGGTAAGGGGGGGGTGGGGGGGGATGTACGGTGGAGGGGAGAGGGTGGAGGGGAGAGGGTGGAGGGGGGTGGAGGGGGATGGAGGGGGTTGAGGGGGGAGGAGGGTGAGGGGGGGTGGGGTGGGATGGGGTGGGGGGCGTGTAAGCAAGTTACAGTCCAGAGACAGCCCTCTAGGCTAAATGGGCTTTCCAACGACACGAGGTTGGGAAAGGCAGCGTCCCTTCATGCACCCACTCGACGGGTGACTACGTCCCGTTGTCTGGTGGAACGGTCTATCAGCAGTTATAGTCCGTCTCACTACGTCCCTTCACAATCTCCTTCATGACTTCTTCAAGATGCGGGAATCATCGCCATCAATACACCGTCCCATCGACCCAACCCGTCGTCGCATGATCGTATCTCGAACTACTACGCTATTATGGGTCGAGGGGGCAGTGCAGTCCCGATGTCCCCACGATGTCCTTCCCGATGTCCCCAACCAAATTGAGCTCAAACCGTGCACTGCCTACCTGGATTCAGCTCGGGAGCCATACCCACACAGGCTAAGATGTATTGATATAGGTTCAGCTTACCACGAATCTTATCAAACCCACCCAACACACGTCATCGTCCCTTGGACTACCACACCGACCTATCCCAACCCTACCGATCTCTACCGACCCGCCATGCTATATCAATCGCCAACCAGCCTTCTATCCAGTCCCTCGTACCCACGAATATCGACCTGCCTTGGCGACATGTCCAACGTTCTAGACTCGTCACAGCACGCTCTATTGCATCGACCTACTTTACCTACCCAACGCGCGTCGAAGTCTCTTCGACTGCCGCATGCGCATGTCCTCGTCTTGGCTGGATATTCGTATATTTTCATTTGGCGTCGTATTCGGTATCTTTGGTGATATGAAGCTCCGAGATGAACATGGTTGGTTTTCGGAATGCGGAGGCGACGCGAAGGGAGTTAAGAGCTGACCGCGCACTGGCTCCCCTGTACCAACGATTCAATTTTTCATCTCCCAACGGTTGATGGAACGAAGTACGTTAGCGGTCCAGACCTACCCACCCAACTCACTCGATTGTGTTGGCGAACTAATCTGATAGTGGACCTAAGCGGACGCTCCAGCGCTGCCCCTGCGGTTGTCTATCCTTGACAACTTTCGATCCCCGCCCATCGAGCCCATCCATCTATCCCACCTTCTACAATGCTGCTACCTCTCCATCCATACATCTATCTAGCCCACCCCGCCCATGCATTATTATCTCTCGGGCTAATCCTGGAAATCCCAGCCCGTCCCATCTATCCACATACAATCTTCGGGGCTGCTACCTCTCCATCCCTACATGTAGCCATCCCCATGCATTATAATCGCTTGGGAAACTTCTGCGACTCACACATGAGCACGAACTCAGGGCCCCTTCGGTAAACGATTGTTTGGGGTTCAGTTCATAACTGCTAATACTTTTTAAGCCCTTCTTATCACGGTTGGGCAAGTCCCTTCAGCCTATTGGGCCTACCCCTGGACTGTAACAAACATACACATACACGTCACTGCAAAGTTGGGGGGGTCGTATGCACCCTTTTCTGCACCCCTACGCCACCCTTACCAACCAGAATGCACCCGTAGGCCAAATCAAAGGGCGCCGTAGATCCCCCAAATTTGCAGTGCATCATTCATGACCTGTTGTCTTGAGCATCTATCCAGCCCACCCACATCGACAAAATCCCTGGAGTCTACCATTCTAGGGCTAGCACAAGGGAAACACCCCAAAACAGAACACTCTTGCTGTAGTCCACTATAGCTCCTTTCCTTACAACCCACTTAACTTCCACGTCATGCATACTTGTTTGTTTACACGTCATGCATACTTGTTTGAACTGTCGGCTGCATTTCCCCATCTAGCTTAAATTTAACTGCCTTTCCTATAGGTTGGGCAAGCCCCTTTACTCCTTTAACTTACATGGCAACCGACCCCTAGACTGTAAAAATACAAACCAATTAGCTGCCAAATTACCTAACACACAAATGCATTATGATATACCAGCGGGATGGGTTGTGGGTCGGCACATCGAGGTCGAGGTCGAGGGTTGGTATCTTCGCGTGGAACTACGGGTCTACGGGACTACAAAGTAGGCTCTGGGGGCGGCTGGGCGGGACTACTGCCCAGAAAAAAGTACCGGTAGTCACCTTATATTAAAAACTCGAAGGGCGCCTACTCTCTCGTTCTGGGTAGGAAAGGCATTGCTACATCACATATAATCCTTCCAGTCTAGGGTTAGTGTAGGTAAGCCCACCGTTTGAGGCAAAAACCCTCCTTGTCAAAAAATGATATCTTGGGATGCAAATAAATGCTGTGCCAGCTGCCCCCCAGATCCCATCCATTACAATTACACAACCACGCAATAAAGCAACGCAAACCAACGCAACAACGCAATACATACCAACATAAACCAATGCAACAATGCAAACCGTTTACAATCATATTTTCGCGGTACCACTAACTCAGGGCCCCCCTCGGTAAAAATATTGTGTGTGGTTCAGTTCATCAGTGCTTTTTCGTTTAGCTCCTCCTGTCACGGTTTGGCAAGTCCTTTTAGCCTATTTGGCCTACTTCTGGACTGTAACAACATACACACGTACACATACATACATATACACACAATCCCATTTAGCATTCTAGCCCACTTCACACACTTCTGTGTTCACCTTATATGAAGGGATTTTCACTTAATTGCACTATGGTATACTGTCACAAACAGGCCATAGTTGCCCCAAGACATAATCTCCACTTCCTTGATTGATTGATTCGTAAGGACACTGTACTGATGATGTTATATGATCTCTTGGGCAAAGGGCCACTGTGGCCCACCCAAGGGGCCACTGTGGCCCACCCAATGAATCATAGTCTCTTGGGCTGCTCCACGGCACGGTCCCTTGCCATGCAATTATCGACTCGTCGATGACACTAGGTCGAAGGAGCCCCGTACCATCCCAAATATCAAGCCTGCCCGAGCCCGCCAGGAGGCAAGGGCCATGCACGTCACGTCACATCACTCACCTGGCCAGAGACGACGGAGGACGTCGTCGGTGCTGCTGAGGATGCGAATCTCTAGACCTGATCCTAGGCCTCAAAGCAACTTAGTAGGAGCTGGCACGCGCAATGGCCAGCAAGGGGTTGGTCCTCGAGTTGTAGGTCCGGCCAGTTGTGAGACGGTGAACGCCACGGTTGACAGATTTAGTGCAGGTCGAGCAAAAAGGGCGAGCAAATCGAGGCGGTTCGCTGTTGGGACAATGAGCGAATTGGGTGCAACAGAAGAGGGCAGTTGGCAGATCCGTATCGCAAGAGATTGCCGGGGTAGGAGGGGTTGAGTGCAAGGTCTTGGGTAGGAGACTCGTGAAATAAGCGGACTAGTCGCTAAGTCACGACCTTGTGCATATGGTGGATGAATGGCGCAGAAATGATGGTACGAATTGGAATGGAGCGCACGCGTGCAGATTGTGTGTTCCAGTCTAGGGATAATCAAATAGGCTGAAGGCACTCGCCCAAGCTTGGTGCCTGCAGAAGCGGAGAGACGCCTGTTAGCGTCCTGGAGCGTCGGTTAGAATCCGAAAGCGCGACCGTTGGACTACCCGGAAACGCACGTACTTTGGTCCAGAGACTCTGCTTAGATCGGCCCCCAAGGGTTGGTCGGCCCCCGAGGGCAGGTTTAACGCGGACATCAGTACATCGGCGTGGCGTACCATGTGAACTGTCTGCTGTAAGGAGCAACAAAGGCGCCAGCCTGTCGAAGGGCCAGGCGCGGCCAGCGGCCAGGCGGGGAGATTCTAGGACTTGTGACTTGGCGAATTTCGATTCCGACTTGCGACAAATTATGCCCAGTTGCGAGTTTTCCTACTTACACCTAAGGTGAACTGCCAGCTTGACCGAGCAAAGGCGCCAGCCTATTGAAGGGCCAGGCGGGTAGATTGAAGGACTTGGGGAATTTCGCGAGGGACCTGGAGGGACTGATGTATGTTACACTGTCTACTGGGCATACAAATACAGACCATATGTTGCGCTCTACTGCTTCTCAGTCTAGAAATATCTTCTGGCCGTCGACGTTGAAGCTCGGGAGCTTTACGGTGATGGTGCAACCGGCGCAGCATTCCTTCGTGAGCTTCTGGAAGCCATCGAAGCGTTGCTGGTTGGCCTTGATCAGACTGGGCAGACCATGGCAATCCCTTTGATCCAGGATAGTCGCCTTGATGCGGACCAGCCACTCCATCATCTGCTGAATCCAGTCCAGCCTTATGTTCACCACGTACACTGAGGTGTTTTCAGGTTGGTATTGCATGAGCAGCATCCTCTTTGTGTTTGTGGCAAGCATTGTCATCTGGCATTGTGCGAAGTGGGGGGCTGGCACATTGTCCCATCCCGAGATAGCCCGGTTGAACGCCCACGTTCCTTGTCCTCCCCCTGTGTTGGTCTTGAAGGGGCATGGAGGTTTGCACTCATCTGGGATGACCTCAAAACTCCCACATGGACACATGGTGCCAAGCAAACCAGCAAGGCATCCGGAGAGGCCCCTGTAGGTGGAGCCTTGTAGGCAGTGATGAAATCTTCTCGCACCTTGACAAAAGTAGCCTCAAATACCTACAAGCATGGGCCAATCATGGGTTACTTTGGACTGAGCTAGCTGGCTGCAGACTTCATTTTTTGGGACAGGGGTTTCAGTGCCATGTCAAATATGCAGAGGTCAGCCCACACACAAAAATCATGGTCATTGGTCAACCCTCATTTTTGAAGGTCTGGGTCCCTCACACCCTTTACCCCCCCCCAACACACACACACGCATGTACGCAACTGCGCATGGGTTACTTTGGGCTGAGCTAGCTGGCTGCAGACTTCATTTTTTGGGACAGGGGTTTCAGTGCCATGTCCAATACGCAGAGGACAGCACACACACAAAAAATCATGGTCATTGGCCAACCCTCATTTTTGAAGGTCTGGAAGCAACGCGTGTTCAATTCCCACTGGGGTCGGCTTACTTCGGAGGGCACTTTTTCGCCTACGGATCTCAGGGTTGCGGAATGTGGACGCGGCGTTTTCATTTGTCGTTGCCCTCCTGTCTTGTGGACTCAATCTAGGGACCTGGAGCATGTCTATGATTTCCCCTTCTGAAATTCGCATCTCCGTGCCTCTCGCAGCTCATTGCATCAGCGCATTGTGCTTGACAAGGAAATCTGCTGTTTCCCACTAGTTCCTGCAGGTTGCGCAGTAGCAATTGTAGCCTTGGGAGTTGCTGCACCTGCCTCCATGGAACTTCGGGGAGTCAGTGGGCTATTAGGTCCATTAGCCTTATAGGTAGGGATCGGCTATGTTAGTTAATGTTAGTTAATAACTAATATAAGTTAACATTAACTAATGTTAGACGGCGGAGCCGACTATTATTAGACGGATTTTGTACTGCCCGTACTTCAGGGCCTTTTCCTCTTCCTTGCGCCTTGTGCGCTGCTCTGCGCGTGCGCTGCATTGCTCTTTCTTTCTTCTCGCATCTTCCTACCTTATCGCACCCTCACAGCTTGCCTAGGCAACGCGCGTTCTCGTATTTTCGTTTCTGTTGGTGCGCGACAGCGATGCCCCCGAAAGCCACGGCCAAGCGCGGTAGACCGTTGTTCAAGCAACTGAACGACGATGGAATGCAGCAACACTCCGGCTCACTGTGGAGGCCGGAGTTGCTACTAGCTCACCTTAACCGGAGCACGTTCACTAACCATGAACAATTCGACATGGTCATCAGCAAGGACCCAGGCACTCTCGGGGCAGTTGTGAAGGCAGCAATTGTGGCTGGGATCATGGGTTCATGGCTCACTATTCCTCCAACGTGAAGGATGACTGCCTAGTAACGTTGGACTACTTCGAGATCTCACTGACATGAGACTGCCCCCCCACCATCACCACCACCACACACACACACACACACTGTCATGGGACTACCCCCCCCATCCCCACCCCCACCCCCCACCACCCCCCACACACACATACACACAAACACTGACAAGGATGATGATGACAAGTAAACCGTAGTTCTCACGTAGCCAACTCCTAGCAGCAATGGCAACTACTTCCGAGATGGGGTGCAGCTTCTAGGCAGCTCCCCTGGCTGGCTATTCAGCTCAACCTAAAGCAAGCTAGAGCACCTCGAAGCTAACATAATTAAATTTCATTCACCACTAAAATCCTAGGACATAGCCCAGTGGCTGGCTCACAGAGCTGCCTAGAAGCTGCTGCTCGTAGCTTTTCCTAGTGATTCAGACATTGTGTTACTACCAGGGTACTTCAAAGCACGCGCTTTTGCGCTTTTGAGCGCTGACTTTTTGACACCCTTGCGCGCTATAGCGCAGATTTTTGCAACCCCTGTGCGCTTAGCGCGCTGTCTTTTTGAACACCAGTGCGCTTTCCTCTTTTCAGTCTCTCACAGAAAGCGCTGAAACCGCAGTCCCCCTGTGCGCTTTCTCAATTTTTGAGTGACAGTTTTTGACTCATTGAGTGACTGAATGAGTGACTCAAGGGGTGGGATTCAAATAGTGTGACAGGCAGCCATCCTGACTAGGTAGCACTGTAGCAGCACGCGGCGAGCCGTCAACCGTGCAATTTGAACGCTAACGGAAACAACCGTATTCTGGACTCTTAAATCCAACACCCTGCAGAGTGCGGTTATGTCAAAATCCTATCTCAATCCTATTCAACGCTTCCGTTCCTCGCCCCTGCTCATCTGCTGCTCATCTGTTGCCATTTCGTCACAGCTAACTGCTCAAGTCTGATAGGCTCCTTCTAACCCACCACACGTAAGTTCGATTGCGTCTGAATCGACGAGTCGAGTACTCTTTCAGCTTGTTGAGTTGTGACCTGCCGAATTCCTGGAAACGCGCTGACATCAAGTGTCTAAACTTTTCCTTTCCCCCTCGTCGCCCAGTCGCCCTAGTCGGAGTCCTCTCTCCTCACTTCTCCTCCGCCACCTCCTTTTCACTCTCCTCCTCCTGCTCCTCCTCTCTCTCTCTTCCTTTCCGCCTCCTCCTTCCTGCCCTACTCGCCTGTCGCCTCTGCTGCTCGCCTCTGCTGCTCGCCTCTGCTGCTCGCCTCTGCTGCTCGCCTTTGCTGCTCTCCTAGTCACCCCTACCGCTCTCCTAGTCGCCCCTACTGCTGCGATGGGCAAGCAGGATAACCCGACGAAGAAGGCCAAGACCGCTGGGGTCCCGACAGCGAAGACCAAGAACTACTGGGCCACGAGTAAGTTCGATTGCTTGGGTATATAATTTGATCGAGCTGTATCTGTGTGTGTTTGCTTATCGAGTTGCGACCTATGTCCTGGAATCTGCTGGATGCCATCATATCTTCTTGGCTAAATCAACTCCTTCCACTTTTTACAGCCGGATTCGATGCCTTTTCTGCGTCCCCGACGAAGCGGAAGGGAACCATTGCGGCTGCATTGGATGCTTCGGCCTTGCGGTGTTCTGTCCCTGCTCCACGAGACACTCCCACTCCATCCGTGCATGCTTCAGCCGGTCCTTCAATTTGTAACAGGTTTCCACCTCCAATTTGTAACAAGTTCCCCCCCCCCCCCCACACACACGCACCCACACCCACAAGAGTCTCTCTGGCACCCCACCAGTTCACCAGCAGCACAAGAAAAGCGCTGGAAAAAAAACGGTTGCGCGCTTAAAGCGCAGTTTTTTTTGTGTGTAGCGCTTTTTTTTGAGGCTTTTGGAAAGCGCTGCGTTTTTTTTGCCTCTGCCAGGAGGATGCCAGGAGCCATAGAAAGTCCGGCACGGCCAATGTTGGGGTATCGGGCAGTGGTTTCTATTAGGGGATCACGTGATCTATCGATACCCCCGGGTCCGGCGATATTCTGGGCACCTTCTCGGGGGGTAACCCCCCCCCCCCCCCCCCCCCTGGCCCCTGGCCAACTTTTTCCTAACTTTTTTCTGACTGCTCCGTTTCATCTCTGGAGAAGTGCAACGACTTCGTCTCAATGCAAGCGTTCTAATTCCATACTTTCCAGACACCTGCTACGTAATTCAAGCTCGAGTTCGCGTTCGAGTTCGAAACGTTGCTGTACCGGTGATCTGCTGCTTATCCTGGTCTAGGTTTGCCATGGATGTATCAATTAGCACTGCAAAGTGGGACCATCGAGGAGTCTATTCACGACAATAGTCCATCCAAGAGGCAGCATGTCGACCTGAGCGATAGTCGCCTGCTGTCTGACAACGATGACGGATGCACATGTCCTCTTTGGGTGCTCGGTTGGAAACTGATTTCGCGGGGTCGCAACAGTTCGAGCAGCACAAGAAGTTCTGCAAGGGTACTCAGGCGAAAATCCCTCCATGTCAGTGTGGGAAGGTCTGGGCAGCTGCTGATGATGTTGAGACGCACAGAGCATCTTGCTTTGTGTACAAAGCCCTGAAACCCTTTCTGGACAGCAGAAAATCTGCAACCTCTTTGGAGTCAAACCAGCACAGCCACAGCAGCCACAGCCACTTGATGGAGATGATGCAACTGAAAGTGCTGAGCCCCAACAAACTATCTGCCAAGGTTGGAGGCCTATGGAGTGGCCTCAGCCATTCTGTGAGAATAACCCCTACCAGCTCCACTGTCCTACCGAGGCCCATTGTGTTACAGAGGTGCCTTGGAGTGCTACTACAAAGGGTTTCTTGGCCTATTTCAGGCCACAGGCAGCTACAGGCAGCAGCTTGTAGGCAGCTCCCCTGGCTGGCTATTCAGCCCAAACTAAAGCATGCTAGTGCACCTTGAAGCTGACATAATCATGGTGGGCGCAGGTGGGCGTTACATTTAGACCTTTTGGTGGGTTTCATGTAGCAAGCCCATGCAGGTTTTAGGCCAATATTACTATATTAGGCAAGTCAGTTATAAACGATGTTAAAGGAAAGTAAGGAACTATAAGGAAGCTAAAATATTGAGTTATCTAGGGTGCATATTGTATTAATTTGTAATCGCGGTCAGATCGTGTTAAAAAACAATCCACAACATTCCCTGGGGTTTTGAAAATGCAGGGTACTAAAGGAGATGATTTGCCACAACATAGGCTAGGTGTTATCTAAATTTGGTGGGGTGGGGTACCCCCCCCCCTTTTTGACTCTTCCAACTTTTCTGGGGGGGTCCCAGATATTTTTTGTATGTCACCCTCCCGCCTCTGCGCTTATAGCGCAGTTTTTTTTCTCTCCAGTGCGCTATAGCGCTGGTCAAATTGGCCAATTGAAGTACCCTGGTTACTACACTACCTCTGCTGGCCAAGCCCACAATATTGATTGGGCATTAGGCCACCGGCCAGTTCTGTGTTACGCTAGTTCCGCGTTGTTTCATTTTTATAACCATCAAGATTGGCACCCATCAAAATCCGGCTCCATTACTAGCTTAGTTATTCAATGACATATTTGTAGGGCTGTCAAGCTTTATATCGCCCGGTATTTATTTTACCGTGTACCGTACGATATATCGTACGGTAGGGGTGCTCAAAAGTAATAAGGCTTCTATAGTTATATTTCACACCCCTAGCAGATTGATTAAATAAGCATACCACGCCATGATACTTGTCTATGGCTCATGTGCTGCGTTTGTAGGGCTCTGGTTGAATGCACATGTATGCCTCTCTTTTGCTAGGGGGGACCACCAACTTTTCTGCCATTTTCATGTGGCATAAAAGTTGTTATCCAATCATTTTTTTTTACACTTCTGTAAGATTTGTTTAACCCACCCCTTCAGTCCCACAGTCTATTGCTATGAAAGGCGTTTATGGTCAGAGGCCCAAATATTTTAAAAGCTTGGCCCTGCAGATGTTACAGCACCTCCCCCCTCCCCCCCACACACACTTTGTGACAAGTCACACACAATGACACCACCAACCAGAAAGTGGTAAGGCACAACTGAGCAACACACGAGAGAATAACCTACCCCCACCTATCATGAAAAAACAGTGGCCAAGAAAAAATAAACAGGTCCTGTATTTTTCCCAGATTTAAAAGTTGTAAACCCTAAAAACTAACACAACCCCTAGTTTACAGCTCACTCACATTCATGCCAGCATCCACCCACCCAAGCTAGATATAGGGTTCCCCTATCCAGACCTGGAAGCTCTTACCCTGGGGTCTAAGTGACTAGGAGATGGGAGCAGTCCAAGCCCATACAATTGTGGTTTAGTTACTTATGCTCGCGTGGCTGGTTACTTTTGAGCACCCCTAACGGTAATAAAGTTCCAGCGTACGGTATTTTTGGGATAACCGTACGATATATCGTGTTTAACCATATCCTGTGGTCCTGTGGTCTACGAAAAATATCATACACTCGGTAGGTCGGCGGTCCGATTCTCGTCAGGAGCACCTGAGTCTGGGCCAGGGAATTTAGTATACCGCCTTATACCGTACGATATATCACGATATGTCGTACGGTAATAGACCACGATATTACCGTGTTTTTCCATCTCCCTCAGTATTGGTTCATTTGACTTTATTTTAAGTGTATGGACGTGTAAACGGTATTTCCTGTTATATCCCCTTGGTCTTATACTGATTTTCCCAAAAAAGGGTATACAAATATCGTACGGTATCGATACCGTACGGTATATCACGATATATTGTTCGGTTATTGAAAATACCGTACGGTATTGACAGCCCTACATATTTGATTCTAATTTTCAAAAGTTGATTTGGGCAAAAAAAACTGAAATTGAACATACTAATATTAGTTAATATTAGTTAATATTAGTTAATATTAGTTAAAATAGATTGTTTTCCAGACTAATAATAGATGCCGATCACTACTTATAGGCCACCAAGTTGAATAATAATGCCATGCCATGCCATGCTACCTACTATATTGACCCCCCAAATATTAAATTGTACGGATAAGTAAGCAACTGCTTGTGTATCTATCACCAAGGAGGCTTCCGCTGCTGCTTGACGAACATTTCACCACCCCCTGGGCCGACCTCCAGGGGACCCGCCAGAGCACCCTACTATTTTCGACATGCCCATAGGTCGACAGGCCTATAGGATGTGTCCATGGGATAGGCTCATGCCAATATGCCCACAATCCCACATGGTATGCGCATAGCTTGACATGAAAATTCTTACATAAGCAGGATCAGATTCGTTCTATAGCACAGTTTAGAATGGGTTCCCATTGGCTGAACACAGAAAGAATGAGGGTGGTGGATAGAGCACACATCCCTCGCTCAATGAGACACTGTCAAATGTGTGGGTTCCAAAAAACTGAGGATGAAATGCATATGTTTGAGTGCCCTTTTTATAATGATATTCGCCTCCGCTACCAGAATCTGTTTACAGATATTTATAGGCATGTCCATGAGGATACCGACTTAACCGTATGGAATGTGGAATTCTGCGATTCCACATTCAGAACCTTTATGAATGGAAATGGCACTAAGTCTTTTTGGAGCAACCTAGCCGACTATCTTTCTATTTGTAGAAGAGCAAGACAGGAAGCCCTGGACTGCTTAGTGGCACCGTAATTTATTATCCCTTTTTTTTCTTCTTGAGACTTCTCATTTGTTAGCTTCTTACCTCCGCCACTGTAAGTGGTTGAGATCTGGGTCCTGCTCTAAGGGGTTTAATACCTACGCCACCAAAACGGTGGTTGGGAGTTTGGTTTGTTTGTCCTCGACACACCCCTGATGTAATGGGGTTTTTTGCTTTGTGGGTGCTTTTTCTTTTTGTTTAAAGCACAGAGTCTCATACACCCTCGCGGTGTCAAGTAGACTTTAACATGTAATGTAATGTAATGTAATGTAATGAAAGCTTCCTTTTTTTTGCAAGAGGGATTTCCGCCTCAAATGGTGGGTCCCCGTACGCTATAAATGAGTGGCAGCACCATTCTAACTGAATCCTCAATGCCGCTGGTTCATGTCGGGAGACCCACTTCCTTCTTTCACAACTTTAAAAAGTGGGTCTCCATACCGGTATGCTATAGCCCTAGACTAAAATGATTATATATTTATGTGGTCGGCTGGTAGAAACTAGGCAAACAATGATGTGAATCCGTTCGACGTCTCTTCCGTCTCGTCTTAGGGTAGGACGTTAACTCATTCCACGTAGCTGAGGTGAATGTCATAAGGAGAAGCGAGTAAGAGAGCGAAAAATGAACGATAATCTTGGGGGCCAGTGCGATTTGACATCCCTAATAATAAACCAAGCATGATTCTCAGATTTTGACAAATAGGAAGCTCACACTGGAAAGTTTAAAAGTACCAGATTTGCCATTATCAGCCTTAATACACTCCAGAGAGTGGACAGAGATGCTTGCAGCGGAACAGACGCGCCAATCTATACACGGAGACGAGAATAATTAAAGGGACTGGGGATTTAGCTTCCGGAGTATTATCTCGTGAGGACTGACACAGGGATTGGCGAAGGCGCTAAGCTTACAAACGTGATAGCATGCCAGGCGGCAAGCTAGGTATAAGAAGGGAAAGGGCGACAGTACCTCAGGGTACTGCCGCCGGTAGGTGCCGGCTCTAACGGGTGAAGGCACTACTATGAAAGCTTCCAGGCAGAAGGCCTGGTGCCCCAAGACACTCTAGCTGAGCCGGGAGAACCGGTCAATAACATCCCCCCCAATTCCTGGTATTCTTGATATACAAGAATCCCTGGAATTAGGAGGTTCTAGGGAAGGGAGGCTAGAGTGAAAAATAAACATCTGGTGCATATGGAAGCACAAGGGGAAAGGCTTCTGACTGGCCAAACTGAGTCAAAGAGTGGTGCCTGGCTTGTAAAGCATGTGCAAGTACACTCAGAGCAGAACAGGGACCAGTGGCAGTACAGGCCATCTATTCTCAAAATAGGACTGGATTCCAGCTGTGGAGCTGCCAGGAAGGTGCAGCCATATGGCTTTGTTTATCAAGAGGGGGCTGGTAGCAATCTGTTTGATTTCCATTAATAAACAACTTTAAGGTAGACGTCCCCCGCTGGCTCATGGGAATCATTCCAGATGGAAGGATATAGTGAGATACTTCCAGTATCATCTATAAAGTATCATGAGGCAGGATTTCAAGATCAATGCTGGGGATAACTATGGGGTCAGTAATGGACTGTAAGGGATCTGCAGGGAGCTGCAGGAAACCAAGAAGGCAGGTTGCTCCCCATGGTCAAGGACATGAGTGATGCTATATCACAGGTTCTTGATCAAAGCTTCTACAGTTAGTCCATTTTGAGTTTGGAAATGCATCCAATCTTTGCTCTGAAGTCACAGAACTTGGCCCTGGGCAGAGCTTTGGTGAGCATGTCAGACATGTTGGCATCAGTTGGGATCCAGTTCATTTTGATGCCCTCCTTCTTGGACTGTTCTTTGAGGAAGTAGAACCTGGTCTCCATGTGCTTCAGTCTGGATGACAGCTTCTCTTGGTTCCAGGCACTAAGGGCAGCTTGGTTGTCACCATTGATGGTGAGGGGAAGGGGAACTATGCCGGTGGCAGAGTGTTGTAGCTTTCTCAACCACATTCCCTCTTGGGCAGCAGAGGTAGCTGCCATGAACTCAGCTTCTGTAGTGGACAATGCTGTGGCAGATGCCTGGATCTTAGATGCCCATGAGATTGCTCCCCCTTGGTTGAGGAAGACGTAACCTGTTGTGGACTTCCTTGTGATTGGACAGGCAGCATGGTCAGAGTCACAGTAACCAATGAGGGGTTTGTTGGAGAAGGTGTAGGTGATGCCATGGTCTGGTGTGTTAGACAGATACTTGAGGATACCTGTTGCAGCTTCCATGTGGTCATGCAACGGGTGTGCACTGTGCCTGGCCAATCTGTTGACTGCTTGGGCAATGTCAGGTCTTGTGTTAACTGCCAGGTAGTTGAGGGAGCCTACAATTTGGGCAAGTGGAAGACCTGTGTCTGGGGCATCTTTGCTGGCATAGGGCAGTGGAGCATCTGGTAGAAGGGGCACAGGGAATCTGGTGCTGTTGGGTTCAGGAAGCATGTTGTGGGCGCGCAGCAGGTCCTGGATGAACCTCGATTGGCAGATGTGGAGGGTGCCATGGGAATGATAACTTGGTCTGCAGCTAGGAAGGCTAGAAAATTAGGGGAGTGTCTCTCTGTTACTACGTCTAGGTTCAACTAGGGATGGGTCTACTTCTGGGGGTGGTGGAGCATCAGGGCTAGGAGGTGTGGCTGGAGGTAGCTCCTGGTGTGTTGGAGATGGGGGGTTGTTGGGATTTTCAATTTCCTGAGGGATGTGTTCATCTCCTCGTTCTACTGTTTGGTTATGAGGTGTACTGGCTGCTGGTGTGAGAGTGGATGCTGGTGGAGTGGAAGTCGGCTGGTACACTGTTTCTGGGTTAGAAGAGAGGTTGTCTGGTAGTCCCCACACCTGTGGGTTTGTCTGATATTTAGCTTGTCTGGCCAGAATGTACTCTCGTTCTATGAGTTCAGACTGGGTGGGTACAGCAGGGTGAAGTAGAGGAGGGTCATCTTCATCAACTTCGACAGGGATATCATCTTCATAGGTTCCTAGTACCACAGCGTCTGCACCTGGGAATCCTTTTTGACCTGCCAGGTTTTCGAATTCATTGATAGTGATATCTCTGGCATCAAAAAATTTGTGTGAGGAGTCTACCACTCTGTAGGCTTTTCTTGAGTCTGAGTATCCAATGAGCCTAGTGATCTTGGCTGAGGGTGAAAATTTGAAATCCCTGGATTTGGGTGGGACATGTACATATGCTGTGCATCCAATAGTCCTGAGGTGGTCTATTTTTGGTTTGACACCATGGAACAGTTCATATGGTGTTTTGTTGGATTCAGAGGTTGGTGAGAGGTTTCTGAGGATACTTGCATTTTTGACCATTTCTGCCCAGTACCTGTTGGGGAATTTAGATGAGAGGAGGAGGGCTGTGGACCTGTCGTGCAGAGTTCTGTTCAGGCGCTCTGCTGCACCATTTGTAGAGGGGTTTCCTGGGACTGTGAAGTTGAGTGTGATTCCTTTCTTTTTGCACCAATTTTTGAATTTGTTGCAAATGTATTCTGATCCATTGTCGCAAAAAATGGTTCCAATTTTGTTTCGGGTGAGGACCTCATACCGTTCAAGCTCAGTGATTGTAGCACTGGCTACTGCATCTTTGGTTTTGTGGAATGTAACAATGGAGTATTTGGAGTAATCATCCAGAATGCCTTGGAAGTAGAGGCTGCCATTCAGGCTAGGAACTTTCATTTTCCCACTCATGTCAATGTGAATGATTCCCATAGGTCTGGTAGCTCTAGTGTGAGATGTGGGGTAGGGGTTTTTGTCCATCTTAGATAGAATGCATATCTCACAGGTTTGCTTACTCATTTTCCTAAATGCAGATGAGGTGATGTCGTTTCCAATGACCATGTCTTCTGAGGCCATTCGTGCTAAGGAGCTGTAGGCTAGATGTCCTAATCTGATGTGTTGAAGTTCAGCTGTCATAGGGGTTTTTCTGGAGACAGCTGCCATTGCTACAGCAGTGGTGTATTCAGATCCTCTGATAAGGGTAGGGTCATGTTTGACTACAGGAACTACGTACAGAAGCCGCCTTCTGGATCCTGAGATGACGACTTTGTTATTGATGGTCATGGTGCCTTTGTCAGATGTGAACTTAATTTCCATGTTGGGCACATTTTTGATGGCTGATGCCATGGAGAACAAGTTGGGTGTGCTCTTATCTGAGTTGAGGTGGACATTGAGAAGATTGTGAAGTTTCTCATTTTCTCCTCTGATGAGGGCTGTGCCAGACTTTGTAATGTAAGTGTGGCCAGAGGCTGTTAGGACTTTTATGGGAGCTATGTCTTTTATGTCATATAGATAGAAGGCTGGCATCTCCAGTCATGTGGTAGGTTGCACCTGTGTCCATGATCCAGTTTTTGTATATGCTGCGTGTGTTGCGTGTTGTAGCATTGAGGGCATATTGGGTGCATGGTTGTTTGTCTGTCTCTGGCTGCTTGGGGTTTTTGTCTGGCTCTTGTTGGTTGGGGCTTGTGTCTGGCTTTGGCTGGATGGGCTTTTTGTTGGCTATAAGGGAGATATGATCATTCATGGGTGGCAAAAAGTTCATCATGTTGAGATCTGGGTATGGCACCAGATCTGTGGAGGAATCTATGTTGTCAAAGTACTAGTCTGCATACACATCTCGGAGCCAATCCAATAAGTCTAGGTGCCTAAAGTTCTTGTACTGTAGTCGGAGAGCAGGTGACAAGTTGTGCATGATCCAGATGCTAGATCTAATTTTAGTTTTTGTGTGATAGTCTCTACTTTCTTCCTCCATCACCTTAACTTCTTGAGAGATGTCCTTGAGCCAGTGATGAAACTCTGCGGCGTTAGACGCCGACGGTGGATTCATTGCAGGTGCTGGGACGGCTCGTAGATGAAGAGAGGGGGGGGGGGGGGGGGGGGGGGGGGGGGGGGGGGGGGGGGGGGGGGGGGGTACAGTTGGCTTGCGGGGCCGGTGGGGTAAGAGGGGATGGCGGGGAGAGAGGAGAGGGGATGATGGCTTGACGCAGTGTGTGTGGGGGGGGCGGGGGGGGGCTGGTGTTCCAGCGGGTTGCCTAGCAATCAGAGAAGATTCTGCAACTGAGATCCTTTTCCTTCGGTTGTTGCGGCGGCAACTGTGGAAGGCACTGCAGGTGCGCGGGAGCTCGGGATCTACGGACAGGGTAACAGACGTGGAAGTCTGTTGCAGTGGAACACGGGACGGCGTGGTGGGCGATAACCTTTAGCCTCCGGAGTATTATCTCGTGAGGATGGGACTGACACAGGGATTGGCGAAGGCGCTAAGCTTACAAACGTGATAGCATGCCAGGCGGCAAGGTAGGTATAAGAAGGGAAAGGGCGACAGTACCTCAGGGTACTGCCGCCGGTAGGTGCCGGCCCTAACGGGTGAAGGCACTACTATGGAAGCTTCCAGGCGGAAGGCCTGGTGCCCCAAGACACTCTAGCTGAGCCGGGAGAACCGGTCAATAACAGGGGAAGCATATAAGACACCAGCGGTGGAAGGGGTGGAAGCCTGGAACCTAACTAGGGTACAGGCTATACAGCGCGTGTCAGGGGATCAGGGGACGCAGCCCACCAGGAGCTGTCACCGTGTCATGAAGGATGACACAGTCTACGGGAAGCTGTTACTATCTACAGCTATAGTTCTAAGGAAGTACAGAAGTAGTCACCAAGACATAAAACGATCGAGTGAACCGCAATTGATGCTGATAGCCATGCGCCTCAAGTCTGCTTAGTTAGCTTGGTAGTTCAACCCCTGACGGAGATGTGTTGGACACCAGCACTCACCGCTACAAAACGTGCTGGATGCCCAGCACATTACTTTGGGATGACGATATAATTATACCGGATATTTTAGAATTAAATTATCACTGAAGCACTAACGCAGGGCCCCCGCCAGTAAAATTATTGTTTGGGGTTCCATTCATCAATCTTTTTTGGTCTTAGCCCTTCTGGTCACGAGTGGGCAAGCCCCTTGGCCTACCCCTGGACTGTAACATACATACCGATTCATATACCGCACGCGCCTAAGAATTCAATTCAGTTTAGGGTTTTAATCAAATTCAAAGTGTCGTTTGCCAAACCGTTTGCCAAAAGTTAAGGCGCTTACGGTAATTATAACGCCTGGTGGAGCGTGGTCTTAAGGGAGCCCGTCGAACGCGGGTGGGGAGCGGTCTCCTACCTCAACTGGACAAGCTTCTGTTATAGACCGGTTCTCCCGGTCCAGCTAGAGTGTCCTAGTGCGCCAGGCCCTCCGCCTGGAAGCTTCCGCTGTAGTGCCGCTGCCCTATAGGGCCAGCACCCAGCGGCGGCAGTACCCTGAGGTACTGTCGCCTTTCTCTTCTTATACCTGCCATGTCGCCTGACATGGTATCTCGTATGTAAGCATATGCCCTAGTCCATTCCCTGTGTCAGTACTTACGATATAACGCCCCGGAAAGCTAAATCATCGCGGTTGACGACGACCTGCAACGCCAAGAGCGACCGAAGGGGGAGTCGAACCCCCAACTCTTCGTCCTCCAGCAACCTGGTCTACCACTAGACCATTGTATATCACTGAGAGGAGCTGCGCCCACGCCCCACGGTAGACAAACTTACGACTTTCAAATAGAAGGGTGCCCTGGTGGGTCCCCTGGGTACCCGGTCGTTAACCATGACATGAGCCCCTTGTAATCTTTCTTTCCGGTCGTTAAGGCTTCGGCGACCGGAGTTCGAGCCCCGCTGTCGGAAGACGGCGGGTGGTTTCTAGAGTCCGACTTTAGGGCGGTGTTGTTTCACTGCTAGGACATGAGCCCCTTGTCATCTTTCTTTCCCTGGAGGTCGGCCCAGGGGGTGGTGCAATGTTCGTCAAGCAGCAGTGGCATCCCCCTTGGTGAATGATGCACACGCAGGTGCTTACTTATCCGAACAATTTAATATTTAGGGGGGGTCAAGAATCAATGTAGCATGGCATGGCATTATTATTCAACTTGGTGGCCTGTAAGGCTAATGGACTCATTAGCTCACTGACTCCCCGAAGTTCCATGGAGGCAGGTGCAGCAACTCCCGAGGCTATCGTTGCTACTTCGCAACCTCATCTGAGCCTTTAATCTTACCTAGAATATTATAAGGAAAAGTGTGCTATACATTTTCAACATTCGAACTTCCGATGTAACTTTCTCGCTGCTCATTTTCCTTCTTAGCATTCGCGTAGCATATTCGCATTCTCCTGCGTCTGCGCTATCGAATGCTTCCACCTGCTCTTTGTTCCATGCAGTTTCGGTCAACTCTTCCCGAAACAGCAACCAAACAGGAGCTCATGCTTTTGCAGAGGCAATGCTGCTATCTAAGTCGCCGTCTACAACATCTGACGCGACTCGCAGCAACTTCTGTGGTCGCAGGGTGGTAGACGGTTACTTTGGTAGCGAGCTGCACCTCTGGGCAGCCGAAAGTATGCACTACCGGACAGAATGCGCCTCTCCTTGGACTTCCCAACAGGGGGGGATGCGAAGCGCACATCCCTGGCGCATTCTTGATGGTCGCTGCCAGGAGCGAAGGCTCCATGCAATTGAGAAACTCACTAACGAATCCCCTTTTCCCCCATGCAGGACTCCAGGACAGACACCTGCTCTTTCAAATCGGGACGCTGCCAGTCACCATATGAACTGGAGCACCCTGGGGCTTAACGCCTCTAAATGCCGACCCTTGACAACCACTGTTCGCGGCGCCAATCAATTCATGGACCCTGCTAAATTCTGCCAGTTTTTCAAATCCACTCGACAATACCAATCCACTTTCGAAAACACCCCCCACGCGCTCTGTTACCCCACGCACCAACTTCATAGCCAGGAGAACGGAAGCACAGGTTGGTCCCCAATCTGCGACCTCAAAGCTACGCGGAATCAGATTTACGCGGATAGTAGGAGTCAATGCGCTCCTCTCCACCCCGTTTCCCTCCAATGTGCCTCTCGCTATCCTAGCAACACTACCCTGATGCTCACTCAACACTCTGCTCTCTCCTCTTACGCTGCTCTCTTCCCTTACTCAACTTCTGCTCACAAGCACATGCCCCTTTCTGCTTTCTACCCTAACACTAACCATAACCAATACGATGCGTCTCGGCCTACGGGGCTCAAAATCTCACTCCCCGATCAACCTCATGCTCACGACAAGTCTCGAGCTACCTATCAAACTCATAGGAGCTACGATCTTACCTGCCTGCCACATACCATCAATAATTATTATCATCATCCCTGGACCGTAAAAAATGGTCGCCGACAACACGATCATACCTTCGAGAGACTGCTGTCGTTGCCTAACCTGCCCGCTGTCACTGATCAGATATGCAACCATCACCTTAACTCTAGAGATGTTAGAACCACGTCCTTCTCGACCAGCAGCCAGAGCCCCCTTTATCTCATCTTCATGCCCTCAACTGGTTTACTACCCAACACTCAAGCCGTTTTTTTTCCCTTTCAACTTGCTCAGATCCATCACTATGGAGAGCCACGGCGGGCTTGGACTCCTCAAAAGCCTGAGTGGACTTGAGTACTTTCCAGGTACGGAGTCTCCCACCCCCAACCTACGCCCTCCAAACCTATGCCCTCTACCCTGGGTATTACCACACCCCAACATATGCTTCCCCTGAGTCTTACCACCCCCAACTATGCCTTACCCTGAGGTTACCAACCAACCCTATGCTCTACTGAGTCTACCACCCCCCCCCCCCAACCTATGCTTACCCTGAGTCTGCACCCCAAACCTATGCCTCTACCGAGGGTTACCACCCCCACCCCCCAATGCCTCTACCCTGAAGTCTACCACACCACCCCATGCCTCTACCTGAGTCTACCACCACAACTATGCCTCTACCCTGAGTCTACACCCCCAAAAACCTATGCCTATACGATGAGTCTACCACCCCCACTATGATCTACCCTAGTCTACCACCCCCATCCTATGCTCTACCTGAGTCTACCACCCCCAACATATGCCTTACTGAGGTCTACCACCCCCAAACCATTGCCTCGGACCCTGAACGAGATGCTACCAAACCCCAACCGATGCCTCTACCCTGAGTCTACCACCCCCAACCTATGCCTCTACCCTGAGTCTACCACCCCCAAACCTATGCCTATAACCTGAGTCATACCCACAACCTATGCCTCTACTGGTCTACCACCCAACCTGGCCTCTACCCTGAGTCTACAACCCACAAATCGCCTCTACACTGAGTCTACCACCCCAACCTATGCCTCGACCTGAGTCTACCACCCACACCCAAGCCTCGACCTGAGTCTACCCCCCAACTCATGCCTATCTACCCTGAGTCTACCACCCCCACTATTGCCTACTACCCTGAGTCTACCACCCCCACAATCATATGACTCGACCCTGACGGTCTACCCCCCCAACCTATGCCATCTACCCTGAGTCTGCCACCCCCAACCTATGCCTCTACCCTGAGTCTACCACCCCCACCCAATGCCTCTACCCTGAGTCTAACCATACACCACCCATGCCTTACCTGAGTCTACCACCCCCAACCATGCCTCTACCCTGAGTCTACCACCCCCCCACCTATGCCTCTACCCTGAGTCTACCACCCCCAACCTATGCCTCTACCCTGAGTCTACCACCCCCACCCTATGCCTCTACCCTGAGTCTACCACCCCAACCTGTGCCTCTACCCTGAGTCTACCCACCCCCCAAACATATGCTCTACCCTGAGTCTAACACCCCCACCTAGGCCTCTAACCTGAGTCTACACCCAAACCTATGCCTCTACCCTGAGTCTACCACCCCCAACATATGCCTCTACCTGAGTTAACACCCCCACCCTATGCCTCTGCCTGAGTATACCCACCCACACAACCTATGCCTATACCCTGAGGTTACCACCCCCAACCTTGATTGCTCTACCTGAGTCTACCACCCCCCACCCTATGCCTCTACCCTTGAGTCTACCACCCCCAACCTATGCCCTCTTACCCGAGTCTACCACCCCCAACTAGTGCCTCTACCCTGACGTCTACCACCCCACCACTATGCCTCTACCTGAGTCTACTACCCCCCACTAGCCTATACGCTGAGTCTACCACCCCCACCCTATGCCTCTACCCTGAGTCTACCACCCCCAACCTATGCCTCAACCAACAACCTACCACCCCCAACCTATGTCTCAACAGAGGTACTTCCTGCCCTAATCTATGCCTCTATCAAGAGACCTCCTCCCCATATCCTCCGCAAGAGGACGTAACCATAAGGCCCTACCCCAAGGCCCTCACCTCAAACCCCTGGCACGCGAACACCCCCCTTAACCAATCCCACTCCAAACCCTCCAAATCTATAGGGGACCCCCTCATAAAGCTGGGAAGTAAAGCAAACAAGAAGTACCTGTGGACCAACAGCCACTTCACCCTTCTGCCATGCCGAAGTAACAAGCCCAGCAAGCTGGCGAAGATTCTGGCTCTCAACATAAAAAATTGTGTAGCGCCTGACCCCAGTTCCACGGTCTCGCAAGACCTAAGTCACATGGACCACTTCGACACACCTCAATTTGTAATTGAGTGTACTACCCCCCAGTACCACATCAGCCCCATGCCCACCTCTCCCATCCCAAATAGTACCACAAAAGCCATTAACTTGACTCTGTCCTGGGATACGTGGCACACACCCCCCCTTGATTCGGAATCAACTCGGTTGATTTGGTGGCTCCTTTGGAACATTCTTCCGTGGCTACACTGGATGGCCTACAGGGTCTCCTTACAGAGACGGTGCCTCGGTGCAACGCACACAAAAAATGAAGAACGTCTCCTCGCCCCCACCTGTATTAGGGACATACTTATTCAAAAATACGCATTCAATGCCTATCTCCAGCCCCCCCATGACCCGACATGTAGAGGAGGAAAGCGCACCCCACCTCAGCAAGGCCAGCCCACAATCCCGGACCTAAGCACTATCCTACCATACATTGAGAAACAAATCTCAAGCCACTGCCAAGTGCACGCCATCAATGCCTACCTCGGTGGACCACATGTCCACACAGGGGAAATTTTCAAATTTGGGGAGAGACATCACCAAATACTCAAAGCAACCTGAAGCGACCTGGGTGTTAGGCCGCTTCACTTCACCTCAGCGGGAAATTTTTCAAATTTGCTGATGCAGGCCTACATGCACTCTGAATGCCCCCAGATGGGCATACTCCACCAAATTGCACAACCCGATTATAACCCTGAACACACCAATCCCCACAACCTTTCCTCTGTTGAATCCTACAACTTTGGAATCCTACCTGGTAGCAGCAAAAAACAAATCCTGGAACGTCTACAAGGACATAATAAATGTATCTTGCACTTTACCACCCCCCTCCCAACCGCATATGGACATGCTGGCTGTCTCAAACAATACCATAACACCTGGTATTGGATAGACTCAGAAAATCTCTCGCCCATCCCCTTGGACTCCACACCGGGCGCCTGGCAGGCCATATATGGGCAAATCCTCATCCTTAAAGATGAGAGCGCAGACATGAGGTTTTTGGACCCCCAATTCCAGCTTGGTAATGCGTCGGCTGTTACCAAAGATACAACCCCTCCGAACCCAATGCCTACGCTAACCAACTTGGAATATACCATGATGGAGGACACCAGCTCACCCCAGCGCACCTCCCCCCCAAACACACGAATGGACTGCGACATGGGAGATGTTGCCTTAGACCCAACCCTGAGTGCTATCCTACCATACATTGAGAAACAAATTCGATGCCACTGCCAAGTGCACGCCATCAATGCCTATCTCGGTGGACCATATGTCGACACAGAAAAAATATTCAAATTTGGGGAGAGACATCACCGGATACTCAAGGCAACCCGTAATGACCTGTATGTTTGGCCGAATCACTTCATCCTTCGCAGGGGGAATTTTACTAATATGCTGATGCAGGCCTACATGCACACCGAATGCCCCCAGATGGGAATACTTCACCGAATCGTACAACCTGATTATAATCCGGAACACCCAAACCCGCACGACCTTATCCCTGATGAACCCTACAACCTTGGGATCCTACCTGGCAGTAGCAAAGACCAAATCCTCCAACGTCTGCAAGGACACAGTAAATGTATCTTGCACTTTACCACCCCCCTCCCAATCGCATATAAACATGCTGGTTGTCTAAAAAAATACCATAACATCTGGTATTGGATAGACTCAGAAAACCTCTCGCCAATCCCCTTGGACTCCACACCGGGAGCCTGGCAGGCCCTATATGGGAGCATCTTCATCCTTAAAAAAGAGAGCGCAGGCATGAGATTTTTGGACCCCCAATACCATCTTGACGTTGCGACGATGGATACTATAGACACAACCCCTACTACAACTCCTACAAAACCCATGCCTTCACAACCCAACATGGAAGATACCATGATGAAGGACGCCAGCCCGCCCGATCGCACATCCCCCCCCAACACGCAAATGGACTGCGATAGAGGAGATGCTGCCCCTTCAACTGTCACCAATCTGAAAAAACGTGGTAACACAGAGCACCCCCCCACAAAAAAAAATATCAGGCACCCCAACAAGCATCTGAAACACTCGCAAAACCTGGGACCCAACATTAAACTCAAACAAACACCAATCCACAACTTTTTCCCCCCCACCTCTACCACCACCAATTCCAAGGGAGCCCCCCCCCCCCCCCAACAGGCTAAGAAGCTCAAACAAACATGCTTTAAACCAACCATTCCTTTTACCCCTAAGGATAATGGACCTGCCCAACAACCCACCCACCATGCCCAGTCACCCCACTACTACATGGATAACATACATTTTCTACTCCTCAACTGCAGAGGGCTGAGGAGCTCCTGGGAGCTAATTCTCAATCACATCCTAGACCACAAACCTAATGTGGCTATTCTTACAGAAACCAAACTGCTCTCCTGCCTCTCCTTCATCCAATTCATCAAGAAGGAACTCCCCCAATACTCCCTTCACCACAGTAGTGTGGCCAAAACCCCGGGCAACAACCACGGTAAAGGAGGGGTCATAATCCTCACCCACAAGCAATTAGGCCCCCCCGTCCACCATGAAGTCAATGCAGACCTGGCTGGTTGCCTGGTGCACATCACCTTCGGCTCAACCACCCCAACTCCTACACACATCATAGGCGTCTACATGCCCCATGACCAACCCCAGCAACGGCAAGCCGCCTATACATACATCGGGACTCACACCAAAAATCCCGATCACACCACATTCTGTGGAGGGGATTGGAATGCAACCCTCTTTCCCTCAGATAGATCTACCCACGCCACTTCCCACACAGACCAACATCACATATCTATGTGCTCCCAACTCAACCTCCACCCCACCAACCCTTTCACTAGAGCACCCACCTTCCATTGCTACCAGGAAGGCAACCTCGAGCACCACAGCAGAATCGATGACATCCTCATCTCCCCTTGCCCCAACCCCCTCCACCCCCATATTAGTGAAAAGACCAGGGAGGTCGGAGGATACCTAGACCACATGGCCCTCCACCAAATTATCCCCCCTATTTACCTTCCCATACCCCTGACTTTGACTGACACCCCCCCTCCTAGACCCCAACAACTAGTCACCCCCGTCAGCAAGGCTTCCATGAACGCCACTAGAAAGGCCATTGAAGAAACGCACACTACCTTCTTCATGGAACACACCCAAACCATCAGGGACTGGTGGGACCAGGCCACCAACCTCATAGGAGACAATTCCCTCCCATCCAACCTCCACCAAGTCAAACACACTCTCCTTGCAAAAGGATTAGACCTCGACCATCTCAGCAACCAGATTATGGAACCTATTAGGATGGCCCTCACCACTATGTTTGAAACCTGCCCTACCAGGAACCAAATCCCAGGGCACTTCTTTGACAGAAAGAAGAGCAAAGCCCACGCCAAAATCAACTCCCATATCCAACAGCTTAAGACGTACAGGAAAATCCTAACCACCGACCCCAACTCCTATCACACCGCCCATTCTACTCTCCTAGAAACATGCCATAACCATCCTACCACCCTCACCCATATCCAGCTTGCCTCAGACCATGCCTCACTCTTGGCTGCAATCAATATATCCCTCGATGAGGCCCTCCCTGCCCTCCGGAGAATTCTCACAAACAGCAGACAAACAGCTACCGCCACTGGCAAAGCAGCCTTCATGACCCAACTATCCAACAAACCTAAACAAGCCCACAGAAACATCTTCAAAACCTCTGATAATCCGACGTCACCCCAGACCCTCCAAGACCCAACACTGGCCAACACAAAACGTCCACTAATGACCTCCTGGACATCTTGGGGGAGCACATGGGACACTTGATGGCCCCCCTCACCACACGTGCACCGGCAAATACCTACCCCAAGACAGACAGACCGCCCCCCCCTCCATGGGCCTCTCTGCTAGACACATTCTCCCTAGAAACCAAGGCCCAACCCCACCAACACTCCAACCCCATCCTACCCTACCTCATGGAGTTCTCTAATTACCAAACATGCATCCAACACGTAGCAAAAAGCAAACAGGCTGGCCCAGACGGAATCCCCAATGAACTACTAACCTGCCTCCCCTGGTCTTGGCACCACACCATACATAAAATGTTTGGGCTTATGTGGATCACCGGCTACACCCCCATTTGCTGGAAGACCTCCAACACCATCATGCTTTACAAGAAAGGAGACCCCACCCAAGCCAACCACTACAGACCTATTGGCCTCAACAACACGATGGGTAAATTGTGGACTAACATGGTTACAACAGTGATGTCCAAATACTTGGACCAATACCAAGTCCTCAGTGACTCCCAAGAGGGATTCAGACAGAACAGAAGCACCCATAGGCTGCTCACCCACCTCCTACATGACATCGAGGATGCAGCCCACTCAAAAAGAGACCTGTTTGCTGCCTACTTTGACTTCTCATCTGCCTTTAATATGGTGGACCATGACAAGCTGCTCCAAACTATGTATGACCTTGGAATCCCGGTAGATGTCATTGAAACAGTGAAAGGAATTTACAACGGGGCTACTACCCACATGTACCTCAACAACACTCAAGGCAAACCAATTCAAATCACAAGAGGCACCATCCAAGGTGACACCCTCTCCCCCCTACTCTTCATCATCTTCATCGAACCTCTCCTCAGATGGCTACAAGCCGGGGGCAGAGGATACAAGCAAGGCATTACCTCAACATCCAATACTGACCAAGATAAAACAGGTAGCCTAGGATATGCTGATGACACCAGTGTGGTCACTAACACAGCAGACAACCTCAAGGTACAATGCCTTAAAGTGCAACAATTCAGTACTTGGTCTGGGATTCCTCTTAACGGGGGTAAATGCATGATCACTGGCATATTGCATGGCTCCCACCCCAAGGATCCCACCAACCACAAGGCCCTAACCAAACTTCTCCACAACACCATCCTCATTAACGACACATGGGCTACATACCTTCCCCCAAATGAACCATACAAGTATCTAGGGGTGCCGGTTAGCCTCACCCTAAACTGGAGACCCCTCATGAAACAAGCCTTGGCCCTCATACATAGTAAAGGACACCAAATCCTCACCACTGCCAAACCAAAAGGCGCCACCCCTCTCCAATGTCTCAGACTCATCACCACGTGTATTAAACCTGCCATCACCTACCCTATGACTGTAGCACCCTACAGCTACTCGGATATAGGCATCTTAGACAAGGCCTTATGGACCCTGGCTAAAAATGCTGTGACCTACACCCCTCATTCCCAACTGCTAGTGTCTGCCTCCCCTTGGGACAGGCAGGATTGGGTATCCCCTCCCTAATGGTGGACTATGCTCAAATTACAGCAGCCCACCTCACTAGGTCCCTCAACGACACGGGGGAAACTAGGCAGGCTCACTACAGCCCTCCTCAACAAAGAAGCTGCTATGCTCCAGGGTATGGATCCTCTTACCTTGCCCAGCCACACACTTCAATACTTTACCTTGGCCAGGCAAATGCACATCCTCAAAAGAGCCTCCATCCAAATCCATATGGAGGATGAAACCCTACTCAACCCCCTTCAAGACTCCCTCCCGGACTTACCCCAACACACCATTCCCCCCAACCTTCTCAAAACCCTCAGCCCCTTGGGCATTACTTCCCTAGCTGACATTGTCAGCCCTGATGGGACCACAATCATCCCATCCAATACCCTCTCGCACACCTATGGCACCAGAGTCTCCACTAGGCATAAAGTTGCCCTCAACAGACTCAGCCTACACCTGTGCTCTCCACCCCCACCTGGAAGCCCATCTCAACCCTACTCCTGCCACAGCCCCCTGCCCTTGGCATCGAGGACCCTCCCCATCCACCTACGCATTCCCCAACGGCACATTACCAAGTTCTCCACATATACTATCAGCCACCACCTTAACAACTGGGACACCGCCCCCAAACTGCCCCGACCCTTGACCCCCAATGCCGGCATCCTTACCCCAACCACAACACAGCCCCCCACGCATAATATCGAGGAGATCCCTGCCTCCAATGCACACATGTGGTGGGCCAGAGAGTCCTATCTTCACCCCACCAAGTATGCTCAAGCCTGGAGCACTGACCCCAAGATTGCTTGGACTGCCAGAATGCAATTCATCAGAAATGACACCCACAAATGTACTGACGCCTCCTACTACAAACACCACACCATCCGTAAGAACAGCTCCCCCGACGACCTGGTGCATGCTGTCTCTACCCCAGACCTTCTTGCTCCCCCAACCCCAGCCAAGCTCCTCCACCTCCTATATGGAAACCAACACAGCCTGACCCACCTCCTGGGCTTCAGAGCCCAAAAGAGGAAGGCTAACGAACCTAGAGAAACCCCCCATCACAGATATTGGAGGGTCCAGAAAGCCCCATGCACCATTCTCTGCCACCATCTCCCTTGTTACATATCTGCTGGCCTCCCCGTGCATTCCCACAACTACTCCTCTGCCACCTCCATTGTGGTCACTTGGTCCCCCGTCCATCTCACAGAGGAACAAATCACCCTGCTGGTTGGCCCCCACCAGATTTCAGGAACTCCTCCATGCCTACAACACTGAAACTACCCCCAAAGCCCCCTCCCCCTCCATTCCACCCAGACAAGACCTCCACCTCACTAACCTCCAACAACAAGGACAGTGGGCGGAGGGAGGAGAGTTTGATGCCAAATGGTATAGCGAACTCAGGCAAAACCTCATCATTAACACGGCAGACCACCACCCAGACTGGGATATCCACCCCCCCCGGCAAATACCACATACAGGCTGGTACACTGAATGACAGGTACCACCACCTCCCTCCCCAACTCAAGAACGGAGACACCACCTACATCTACTCACCAACAGGCCAATGTGTCGGTCATATACCCCTCTCCCAACTCCACCTCCTCCACCACAAATACCATACCACCAAGGCACACTCTCCCCACCTCTGGACCCTCCACAGCACAGGAACCTTCGCTGGAGACGTAGCCACCCTCCTATCACAGCACTAAGACACTACCATCTCCAATATCTCCCCTGCCATACACAAAGCTATGTCCACCCTGGGGATGACAACGGACCTTGACACATCACCCCTCCTAATGAGTTCCCACCTCCCCATGGGCAACACCCCCACCCCCATTGGCCAACTGTTTGGCTTAGGACCCCACTGCTACACCCAACCTTGGTACGGGGGAAACACACACCTCACCAGCCAGAACCCTGAAGAGGCCCACAAGGCTGTTCGATGGGCACTAGGCAGTGCCATACATGCTCACACCCTTGATATTCCCGCGTTGCACCATTCTCTTGGTCCCACAAAAACCCACATATGCCCATAACGCCCTCCTAAATCACCCATGGGCTATGGAACTAGCCACTCTGCCTCCCAAGGCCAAACCCCTCACCCCCTCCCTAATCTGGACGGGGGGAAAACTCAACCCTACCAAGAGACCACAGAGGAACCTACAAACTCATTGCCATCTCAAACCCAGCTGGCCATGCCAAGTACCTCCACAACCCACCCACCACATGGGCCCAAACCATGAGGGACATGGGGGCCACTTCCATCCCACGACCAGGTCCCCCCCCCCTCCCAACTGGGCCTTCCTACCACCCACCTACCCAAGGCACTTAGCTCCCTCCTTAAGACCTGGGCACAACAACCCCACCCCCATGCAGATAGACCCCACACCCCATAACACCCCCCGTGCTCCCGTGCACACATGCTATCCTACAAGCACCAGGCCTCGCTCTATACACAGATGGAAGTGCCATCATAGACAAAGACGGCGTCCTACGCCTAGGGGCAGGCGTATACTCCCCCAGGGCCGCTGCACGTTGCCTCCGCATAGACCCTGGCGGACAGGGCATCACTGCCGACATCAATCGCGCCGAACTCGTGGCAATCCAACAAGCACTCATACACTCCGAAATAGATGAAGAACTCACCATCTACTCCGACAGCTTATGTTCCTTGCAGCTTATTAACCTGCACATTTACCATCCCAGCAGGACCCAGGAAAATTAACACCGCGACCTCCTGCAAGACATCGCCATCCACATTATCAACAGACACGGCGCTGCTGCTACCACACGCCTGCTTAAGGTCCGATCTCACTCAGGAATCATAGGGAATGACGAGGCAGACACGCTCGCGAAAGAAGCGACGACAGGATACAATGTAATTGGGCCAGTTAAAACAGGGGAACATGCGCACCTCAATATGCATTGGCCGTCTGTCCAGCCCCCCAAATCTATTAATGGGACCAGCCCCCCCGGCACCCGGCCAACAATCTCACCAAGGGTATCAAGGCTAACCTCCCCACCCCCCTGCACACCGGGCATGCCAACACCACGGGCATATACTCCTCCATGTGGGAGCAAGCCAACCCCTTCCTCCTCCCTCAGGCTAGTAATCGTTTCTGGCAATCCACCGACATGAAATGGTGGCAAAAAATACAAATCCACAAGGCTCGGTGGGGATGCTTATGGACTAGGAAATTGGCGTACAGATACAAACGCCCCTATGGTACTAGCACTAGCCCCCCCTCTGATGATAACTGCCCTCTTTGTCGCAAAGCACAGGACGGAGCTGGCCATATTCTTGCTGGGTGCAGCCACCCTGTCTTCAAAGGAATGTATATTAACAGACATAATAAGGCGGTCCAAATCATCCAAAAGGCAGTAGCCAAAGGAGCTCTGGGGGCTCTCCCCATGTACTTGGATGCAGGCACTTGTGAAGCGAACTCCGACATTCCCACAAGACCCCCAACCACCCTCAAACCCCCTGATCTTCCCCAAGCCACATGGGATAAATACAGGCCTGATCTCCTCCTCATTGACGACGAATCCAAACCAAGAAAAGCCTACCTAGTTGAACTGGGCTACTGCTCAGACACTAACCACCAAATTAAATTCCAGGAAAAGAGCGTTCAGCATAAGGAGCTCCAATGTATCCTTCAACAACAAGGATTCCTTGTACACTACCTAGTCTTCACCATAGGTACCACTGGTACCATACCAATCACAACTATTACCAATCTCTCCACCTTAGGGATCAGTCGCGAACACGTAGACAAACTCATCTCTAAGCTGCACAGAGAATCTACCGCCTCCTGTACCAGCCTTCTTGCCACACGTCGCATGAAGGAGTCCCTCCCGCCTGGAGGGTGACACTTACTATGTCTGCCATGGTGACTTTCCCCAGCTGCGGCGTATGGGAGGGTCCCCTTAACACCACGCCCCTCCAGGCGTTATCTTTTTTTTACTTCGCAACCTGCAGGAACTAGTACGAAAGAGCAGATTTCCTTGTCAAGCACAATGCGCTGATGCAATGAGCTACGAGAGTCACGAAGAAGCGAATTCTTCAAGGGGAAATCGTAGACATGCTCCAGGTCCCTAGACTGAGTCCACAGGGACAGTAGGGAAACGACAAATGAAAACGCCGCGTCCACAGTCCGCAACCCTGAGATACGTACGCGAAAAAGTGCCCTTAGAGGTAATCCGCCCCCCGACGGGAATCGAACACGAGTCGGTAAGATTTCAGGCCAGTCAGATTAACCGGCAATTTTGACCGGCACTCTTGTGAATATTTGATGATGTGAAGATGTGAAGATGTGACGATGTGAGGATTTGACGATTTCGCGTAAGTATCGCATTGGTCTGTCCCCCTGAGGAGGCCGACCAACGGCCAGTCTGGAGGGCGGTATGGTCCAGACCCGGTGGGTTACGGCTTCGGCCACCGGAGTTCGAGCCCCGCTGCGGAAGACGGCGGGGTGGTTTCTCGAGTCCGACTGTAGGGCGGTGTTTGTTTCACTGCTAGGGCATGAGCCCCTTGTAATATTTCTTTTCAACGGCAAATCGGCTCCGTTTCGTGTACCCATCGTATAGGTCTTAGCTCCCTAGGGGGCCCGACCAACTACCCTACTAATGTAGTAGGATAGGCAGTTGGATATTCATCTTCCTCTTCCGCGTGCTTTTCGCCTGATTCGAGAGTGATGTGGTTCCTTGAATTGACGACGATTCCCTCTTGCTTAATATTCCCACTTGGTTGGTATCGACGATGCCAATATTCCCTTCTTTACGCCAGCTCTCCAGTTTCGACTTGCATAGAATATGGATTCTCAGGCACCCAGATTTTAACTACTGGGAAGCCAGCGCTGTCAAGTGAAACGTAAAGTGCAAAATGTTCTTGCCTGCTGTAATTCCATATTGAACAAGTTTCTACTTCGCCCCCCCCCCCCCCCCCCCCCCCCCCCCCCCCCCCCCCCCCCCCCCCCCCCCCCCCCCCCCCCCGGTGATCTATCCAAGCAGTGATACGATTCCCTCGTCCTCCAACAGACGTCTCCTGCTTGCTTACGCATGTCTTATCGGGTGAGTAATTAAGGTGGGTACTGTAGAGGTCGAGCGACAAGAGTAGACGTTATTTTTCGCCCCATCTGCCTCGCCCAATATCGATTTCTTCCTCACACTCCAGCTAATTAACCCGAGTAGTGGCACGAGTGCCTTCGTCCTGTGGCGTCTCCCGCGCTCCAGCGCAGGCCGTATCAATGCTAATTTGGGGAGGGTCTTCGGCACCCTTTTATTTGGCTTGGGTGGGTGCATGAGCTTGTGCCGAAGACCCCCTAAATTTGCAGCCAATAGATCGAGTACCTGAGGTGGGAGTCGAGAGCTCACGTGAACCGAGTAACGCGCAAGCGTCATTCCCCATTTCCCCCGATGGGAATGGGGAATATCCCCTGCAAAATTAGGCTCCTCATAGGTTCCCCTTTTCAATCGATAGAGTTGTTACACAGTGAAGACTGAATAGAAGAGAGTGACATCGCAACTGGTGCGGCATATAGAAAAGGAAGTCTCCAGGAAGAATTCTGAAGACACGTGCAGGCCATAGCTAGCCTATGGCCTGACTGGCAGGCAACTCGGGTCCCGGAGGCGCCAGGACCCGGCGCGCACTATACCAACTCACAGCTTGTTTCCAACCAGTTGGAGGTCCGGTTAAGGATTGTGTTTCGGAGGGTTTAGACTCGACCTCTAACCGGACCCCTTAACTGGTTGGAAACAATCCACCAGTTAAGCAGTCTTTTGCATCTGGCCAGGTCATCTCCAAAATGGTAATCAACGTGGTTACATGCGAAGCGCAGAACTTCCTCAGCTATCCAGACGCTGATTTCAGCATTGGTATCCCGCTCCTTGCCGCTGCTGTGTTGCCTGCATGTGTATGCAGCTGTTGCAGCCGAGGCACCTCAAATGGGTAATCTTCCTGCTGGCGCGGGTCCAGCTAGAACACGCATATGCGCCTGCCTTAGGAAGATAGTCGAAAATTGCGTGGCAGGGCACAGGTGCCCTGCTGACTGCGAATCCATCTTGGTGAAAACCTGTGGCGAGCAATGATGAGTGTCCGAAAAAGAAGAAAAGGATGCGGCACTCACAAAGCAGCATGAGGTTGAAGAGGCGCGCGCCAAGTTGTGACGTCACCAGATCTAATGCAAAACCGAATAATTTAACCGCCCCTCAACTTTCTTCAAACGGAGGGGGGGCGGCGCTCGTGCACTACTACCGGTGGACAGTTGGTCTTTAACCGGAACCTAAACTTTTGTGTTACGGACAAACCCGGGTTTACGCCGAAAATAACGAATTAACCGCCGCTCAACCGCGACCTCAAACTGGTTGGAAAAACAGCTGTCAGTGGCCGACACAACGGACAAAACAGTTGTTTCCAACAGTGGGGTCCGGTTAAGGATTGTGTTTCGGAGGGTTTAGACCGACCTATACGGGCCTATTTTTGTTTTGTAAACCTCGTACCTATATACTCCCCCCCTTCCCTCCCCCCCCCTCCCCTCTCCCACCCCACCCCACCCCTCCCCACCCCCCCCCACCCCACCCCCCACACCCCCCCCATCACATCACCCAAACCCACAGAACAGAAATTCTGAAACAAACATTGATAGTAACACTGACCTTCTGCTATTATGGACTTTGTTCCGATTGTGATGCTTCAGTCGGCTCTCGTGCACCCGCTCCGCTTCTGTCAAGGGCCTCATACCCTTGGCCCCTGTACCACCAATGTGATGTACAGCTTCTGTCAAGGGCCTCATGCACTGGTTCCCTGGACCGCCCATGTGCTGTACCGCTTCTGTCAAGGGCCTCATACCCTGGGCCCCTGGACCACCCATGTGCTGTACTGCTTCTGTCAAGGGCCTCATACCCTGGGCCCCTGGACCACCCATGTGCTGTACCGCTTCTGTCAAGGGCCTCATACCCTGGGCCCCTGGACCACCCATGTGCTGTACCGCTTCTGTCAAGGGCCTCATACCCTGGTTCCCTGGACCACCCATGTGCTTACCGCTCTTGTCAGCACATACCCTGGTTCCCTGGACCACCCATGTGATGTACCGCATCTGTCAAGGGCCTCATACCCTGGGCCCCTGGACCACCCATGTGCTGTACCGCTTCTGTCAAGGGCCTCATACCCTGGGCCCCTGGACCACCCATGTGCCGTACCGCTTCTGTCAAGGGCCTCATACCCTGGGCCCCTGGACCACCCATGTGCTGTACCGCTTCTGTCAAGGGCCTCATACCCTGGGCCCCTGGACCACCCATGTGCTGTACCGCTTCTGTCAAGGGCCTCATACCCTGGTTCCCTGGACCACCCATGTGCTGTACCGCTTCTGTCAAGGGCCACATACCCTGGTTCCCTGGACCACCCATGTGCTGTACCGCTTCTGTCAAGGGCCTCATACCCTGGGCCCCTGGACCACCCATGTGCTGTACCGCTTCTGTCAAGGGCCTCTAACCCTGGGCCCCTGGACCACCATGTGCTGTACCGCTTCTGTCAAGGGCCTCATACCCTGTTTCCCTGGACCACCCATGTGCTGTACCGCTTCTGTCAAGGGCCTCATACCCTGGGCCCCTGGACCACCCATGTGCTGTACCGCTTCTGTCAAGGGCCTCATACCCTGGTTCCCTGGACCACCCATGTGCTGTATTGCTGCTGCCAAGGGCCTCACACCCTGGGCCCCTGGACCACCCATGTGCTGTGCCACTAGCTGCAATCCCCCCTCTGGTCTTGCTGGTGCTGCCCCTGAGAGATCTAACACTGATCTACTCCTGTCATGGGTTCTGCGCTGGCTCCCACTTGGCCCTGGGCCTACGGCGCTGGGCTGGGCTGGTCCTGGAGGGCGCAGGCTTGTGCCTTGTTTCCTTTCGAGTGTTTTAATAGCCTGTAGGGGTAAAACATTTTTGAAGCATTCATGAACAAATCAAAGACAGGAAAGAATAAAGAAAGGAGATCCCCTTTCAAGTACCGGCCCCTGTATCTGGGCGGTACTCCAAGTACCGGGCAATTCCTCTGGGTAAGCTAGTACCGCCCCCCCCCTTTGGGGGGGGTTATGTGGGCCCCCTTAGGGGGCCACTTGGACCCCCCCAAAGGGGGGCAGTAACCGCAAGTCTTAGGCAGCTAAAGGCTAACATATAAACAGCAAGCAAGCAAAGGTGGTGACAAGTAAGCAGGTGTCGGCTATGTGATATAATGTTAGTGAATAAATAATATTATATATTATATAATATTAGTTGGACGAGCCGTCTCACGAGAATTTTGATTTTATTTGAAAAAATAATATTATTGTGACACTATAATAATATTAGTTAGTATTAGTTTTTCAAACACTAATATTAGTTGCCGTTCCCTACAAGTAAGCAAGCAAGCAAGCAAGCAAGCAAGCAAGCAAGCAAGCAAGCAAACAAGCAAGCAAAGGGGCTGACAATGAATTTGGTTAGCAATTGAACCTCGCAAGAATTGAACTGTCCAACAAGACGATGGAATAATAAATAAATAAATAGATAAATAATAAATAAAAAGATAAAAATAAATAAAAAATAAATAAATAAATAAAAAATGAATGAATAAATAGTACGCCTTGTAAAGAGGCGTGGGGTTGAGGGGCCCAGCCTGTTTGTTTTCACTTGGGCCAACCATGATGGAATAAGCGATAGCCCATCTTTCTTTTGCCTAAGGGCAAGTCAATCCTACACTACACATTTTGGGAGGCAACGGCATAAAGTTGAAGAAAAGGGTACTGAAGCGGTGTGTGTGGGTGCGTGTGTGTGTGTGTCTATGTCACCCTTTTATTGGGCTTAAAAGGGTCCATTCTGGGTGGGAACAATGACTATGGGTTGCAGACAAGGGTGCTGAAGGGTGGGTGTGGGTGGGTGGGTGTGATAGGGTGGTGTTTTTGCCCTATACGTTTGGGGGTCTACGGCATCCTTTTCTTTGACTCATAAGGGAGCTTTCTGGGTGGGAAGAATAACGTGGGGTTGCAGACAAGGGTGCTGAAGGGTGGGTGTGGTGGCGTGGGTGGCGGTGATGCCCGACAAATTTGGGGGCCCATACTTTCTTTGGCTCATAAGGGTGCATTCTAGGTGGGAAGAAAGACGTAGGGTGGTGGGTGGTGGGTTGTGGGTGGTGGGTGGGTGGTGGGTAGGGTGCTGAAGGGTAGGTGCGGGTGGGTGGGTGGATTGGTGGGTGGTGAGTGTCAGAGGGTGGTGGTTTTGCCCTACACATTTGGGGGTCTACGGCATCCTTGTCTTTGGCTCATTAGGGAGCTTTCTGGGTGGGAAGAATGACGTGGGGTTGCAGACAAGGGTGCTGAAGGTTGAGTGGGGGTGGAGGTGGGTGGGTGGTGGTGCGGCCCTGCAAATTTGGGGGGGGCCTACGGCATCCCTTGATTGGGCGCATAAGGGTGCATTCTGGGTGGGAAGAATGCCGTAGGGTTGCAGAAAAGGGTGCGGAAGGGTGTGTGGGTGTGTGTGTGGGTGTGTGTGTGGGTGTGTGGGTGGGTGTGTGGGGGGGGGGACTATCGCGCAGCAGCACGGAGGGAAGTTCTCTACCTCTTCCAAGGCAGCAGGTCTGAAATTCGACCTGAAAAAATATTTCGTGAGAAGGGGCGTGGTGTTCAGGGGACCCTCCCATATGCCGCAGCTGGGGAAAGTCACCATGGCAAAAATGCAACATAAAAACATACGTGTGTTTTGGTCGGTCGGTTGGACGGACAACGGGGTACCACTGAGGGCTCCCACCCCCTTGAAGAGGGGGCTCCGCCAAAAAAATGATACCTTACTAGCCTGGCTGTCCGCCTGTATCCTTGAGCTTCCCTGTCAATGCTGCTGATCTTGCAGAACCAGATTTGATCCGTGTTGAGGGTGGCAAATTTCATTAGTCTAACACCCCCGAACTCCTGGGCACTGGGGAGATAGACAGAAACAGACAATGTTTTGTGTGCGACGCGTCGCCACTGCCTTGTACACAAAAGGAATGATTTGCATACCTTACTAGCCTGGCTGTCCGCCTGTATCCTTGAGCTTCCCTGTCGATGCTGCTGATCTTGCAGGACTTGGGGCTGAATCTAACCCTTTTCAGTAGTGCCAAACAGCTGCATCAGCAGCGCAGCGTTGATTAGGGATTCTTATTCGGCAGGTCTGAAGTTCAACATACCTTACTAGCCTGGCTGTCCGCCTGTATCCTTGAGCTTCCCTGTCGATGCTGCTGATCTTGCAGGACCTGGGATTGGATCTGATCCTTGTCAGTAGTACCAAACAGCTTCATCAGCAGCACGTCGTTGATTAGGGATTCTGATTCAGCCCTTCTGTCCGGAAAGTTGAGCTCAGATTCCGGCCTCCTGTTGTCAGAATTAGATTTGGAGATAACCAAAAGAATAGTATGCTTGGAGTTCACATTAAATTCAGGTTAAATTCAGGTTAAATTCATAATAATATTCCCAGGTCCGGCTTAAATTCAGGTTATAATATTCCCAGGTTTGGAGCTTCTATTATTTCAGCTTTGGTTTTACAAGATAACTTCAGGTTAATATTCCCAAGTTCGTTTTTAATTCAGTTTCAATTCAAATTCAAATTCAAATTCAAATTACCAGCTTCCATTATTTCAGAAATGGATTAACAAGGTAACTTGTCTCATTGTAAAAGTTTGTTTGGGATGGCCTCGTAAGTTTTCATCCCTTTGCCCGCGTGTCCGTCCGAACGACTTAATGGCCCTAAAAATCTCAATGCAATTATTAGTTTGAAATCCTGAAGTTTGTTTTCACTTTTGTACAGGAATGCCTGCCGCTATACATAGCGATCAATACTTTTGACCCAGTTTGGGCCCAAATTATCGTTTTTTTGTTATTTGCTCTAAATGGCCCTGACAATCTCATTGCAATCATTTATTTGGGATCCCGTCGTATGTTTTGTCTGTCCGACGGACAACCGAGACAAAGCCTGACACGTCAGCCAGCCGTCTCGTAACTTACTGGCTTCCGTCCGCTCCATTCCGTTGCCACCTGTTGCTCCAATAGCCAACACTCTCCGCCAATTTTCTGCGTTGCTTGCGACGCTGCCTAGGAATTGTCTCATTGAAATTGTTTGCATGGGATCACGTAGTATGTATTCACTTCTGTACAGGGATTGTTTTTCGTTTAGGCCCCAACTATAGCTACAATTTGTGTTATGCCCAGTCTCAAAAATGGCCCTAAAAAGCTAGAAAATCTATAAAACGCTGTATATGTACGGGGATTGTTTTCTGCTATATAAAGCGGAAAATCGCTGTATATAGCGATCGCTACATATCACCCCGTTTTGGCCCAATTC
>JACBWV010000626.1:25183279-25230779 GCA_013435795.1 Chlamydomonas sp. ICE-L
TGATTATGGATCATTATTATCTTATTATCTGATTATTATGATGATGATGTTGATATGATGATGATTTATTATTATGTATGATGATCTTTAGATGATGATGAGTACATTATGAGGACTGAGATGATTGATTATGATATTGCTTATATGATGATTTATGATTAGCTGCTGAATGATTATGAATTCTGATTAATGATGAATACTTATGATGATGATGAGATACAATGATATGCATGATAGATGATATGCTGATATGACTGCTGCCTGCTGCTGCTGCTGGCTGCTGGATGCCTCCTTCTCTGCTATGCTGATGACTTAGCTGCTTCTGAGGCTCTATGCTGCTGCTGGATCCTGACTGCTTCTGCTCCATGCTTCCTGCTGCTCGCTTCTGCTGATTCTGCCTGCTGCCTGCTCGGCTGCTTCTGCTGTCTTCTGCTTCTGCTGCATGCGCTATGCGGCTCGCTTCCTGCTGCTGCTTCTGCTGCTGCCTTCTCTGCTGCTGCTGCTGCTGCTGCTTCGTCTTCTGCTGCTGCGCCTGACATGCTTGCTGCTGCTGTCCCCCCCTGGCCCCCCCCTGCTTCTTCTTCTTCTTATGCTTCCTGCTGCTTCGGCTCGACTGGCATGGCTGCTGCTTCTGCTGCTGCTGCTCTGCTGCTGCGTCTGCCGCTTCTGCCGCCTCTGCGCTGCTTGCTGCTCCTGCGGCGCCTGCTGCTGCGCTGCTCTGCGGCGGCCTGCTTTGCTGCTGCTGATGCTGCTGCTTCGTGTGCTGCTAGACATGCTGAGGATGCCATGCTGATCGCACCTTAGCCTCGCTTATGCTCTTCTGCTGCTTCTCCCCCGCACTAGCTTCTTCTCTTCTTTCTGCTTCTGCTTTCTTCGCTCTTCTGCTGTCTCGGATTCTGCTTATGCTGCTGTTGCTCGCTTCTGCCTTCTCTGCTGCTCTCGGCGCTGGCTAGCTGCTGCTGCTGCTGCTCGCTGCTCCTGCCTGCTGCTGCTTCTCTTCTGCTGCCTTTGATGCTGCTGCTGCTGCTGCTGCTGCTGCTGCTCTGCTGCTCCCACCTGCTTACTCCCTGCTGCTCTCTCCGCATCCACCTTCTGCATGATTCGTTATGCTATGTGCTGATGCATGATGCTGATGATGCAATATGATGCTCTGCTTCTGATGCTGCTGCTGATGCTTCCCTGCGGATGATGACTACGACTGATGATGTTGATGATATGATGATGCTATATGCTAGCTGCTGATGCTGATGCTGATGATGATGAGCTGATGACATGATGATGATTCGATGATATGATAGATGCATTATGATATGAATGATTATGATGACGATATATGCTGTATGATGATGAATGATGATGATGAATGATGATGATGAATGATGATGTTGATGACTGTTATCGATGCATGATAGATGATGATGATAGATATTATGATGATGAATGATATGATTCATGATCTTTAATGATGATTGATGATGATGATGATGATGATTATGATGAGCGATTAGGATGATGATGATATGATGATGATGATGATGATTATTCTGAGATGAATGATGATGCTGATGATTATGATGATGATTTATGATGATGTGATGAGTTGATTATGATTCTGCGCTGATGCTGCTGCTTCTCTTCTGCTTCTGCTGCTGCTGCTGCTTCGCTGCTGCTCTGCTATGCTGCTGCTTTGCTGCTGCTGCCTGCTAGCTGCTGCTGCTGCTGCTCTGCTGTGTGCTGCGCTGCATGCTGCTGCTGCTGGCTGCCGCTGGCTGCTGCTGCGGCTGCGCTTAGGGCTGCATTCTTCTGCACTGCTCTGCTGCTGCTGCTGCTTCTGTGCTGCTTCTGCTTCGTGCTGCTTGCTGCTGCTGCGCTGCTGCTCTCTTCTGTCTGCTGCTGACTCTTCTGCTGCTCGCGCTTCTGCTTGTGACCCATGCTGCTCCCCTGCTGCTTCTACCTGCTCCCGCTGCTGCATGCTGCCTCTGCTGCCTGACTGCTACTGCTGCTGCGGCTGCTTCTGCTGCTGCTCTCTGCTCTGCTGCTGCTGCGCCTGCTGCTGCTGCTGCTGCTGCTGCTGCTACCATGCGTATGATATCCATTCATGCTGACTCTGATGATGATGCTGATGATGATGGATGATGATGCTGATGATGATTATGCATGATGATGACGATGAATGCTATCTGCTGCTGATGACTGATAGACTGCCGATGATGACTGTGATGCTCCTGCTGATGGGGATGATGATGATGCTGCTGCTGGTTGCCTGCTGATGATGCTGCTGCCTGACTGCGGATGATTCTGCCTGCTGCTGGCTGCTGCTGATGGGCTGACTGCTGATCTGCTGCTGCTTAGAGTGCTGCTGCTCGAGGCTGCTGCTCTGCGGACTGCTGCTGCTTCGCTGCTGCTGCTGCTGCTGCTGCACTGCTGACTCTAGCTGCTGCTGCCTGCTGCTGCTGCTGCTGCTGCTGCTGCTGCTCTGCTCTGCCTGCTACTGCTGCTGCTGCTGCTGCTTCTGCTTCCTTCTCTGCTCCACTGCTGCTGCTGCTGCTGCGCTGCGCTTTCTGCTGCTCTGCTCTGCTGCGCGCCTTCTGCTGCTGGCTCTCGCTGCCTGCTCTTCTGCTGCCTGCTGACTAGCCTCTGCTGCTGCTGCTGCTGCGCTGCTCCTGTGCTGCTGCTCTGCTGCTCTCGCTTCTATCTTCTGCTGCTGCTGCTGCCTGCTGCTTGCTGCTGCTGCTAGCTGCTGCGGCTCGGGCTGCTGCTGCTCCTGCGCTTGCTGCCTCTCTCCGCTGCTGCTGCGCTGTGCTGCCTTACTGCGCTGCGCTGCTTCTGCTTCTGCTGCTGCGCTGCTGCTGCCTGACTGCTTCCTTGCCTGCCTGCTGATTCTGCTGCTTATGACTGCTGCTGCGCTGCGCTCCCTGCTGCGGCTTCTGCGCTGCCTGCTGCGCGGCTGCGCTGCTCCCCTAGCTGTGCTTCTCTGCGCTGCTGCTGCTCCCCCTGCTGCTGCGCGGCTGCTGCGGCTGCTGGCTGCTGTGCTGCTCGCTGGCTGCTGCGGCTCGGCTGCTGCTGCTGCTGCTGCTGCTGCTGCTGCTGCTGCTGCTGCTGCTGCTGCTGCTAATGCGGGCTTCTGTCTGCTGCTGCTGCGCTGCCTTGCTGGCTGCTGCTGATGCTTCCTTCCTGCTTCTCTGCTGCTGCGCTGCTGCTGGGGCTGCTCCCCTGCTGCCCACTCCGCATGAGGCGCTACCCTTTTTGTGCTGCTGCTGCTGCTGCTGCTGCTTCTGCTGCTGCGCTTCTGCTGCTTGCGAGCTGCTGCGGCTGCTGCTGCGCTCTGGCTGCTGCTAACCCGGCTGCTTCTGGCACCATGCTGCCTGCTGCTGCTGCTGCTGCTGCTGCTGACTGCTCTGCCTGCTGCTGCTGCTCTGCTGCGCCTCTGCTGCTCTCTGCTGCCTGCTGCTCTGCGCTGCTGCTGCCTGCTGCTCTGCTGCTCTGCCTCGCTGCTGCTTCTGCGCTGTTGCTGCCTTCCTGCTGCTTGCTGCTGCTGCTGCTTCTGCTGCTTCTGCTGCTGCTGCTGCCTGCTGCTGCTGCTGCTCCTGCTGCTGCTCTCTGCTTCTGCTGCGTGCTGCTGCCGCGCTGCCCTGCTGCTCGCTCCTGCTGCTGCCTGCGCCTGCATCTGCTTCTTCTAGCTCTGCTGCTGCTGCTGCTGAGTCTGCTGCTCTCTCCTTGCTGCTGCTGTGCTGCTGCTGCTGCTGCTGCTGCTGCTTTCTGCTGCTCTGCTGCTGCTGCTGCTTCTCTGCTGCTGCTGCTTCTGCCTGCTGCTGCTGCGCTGCTGCTGCTGATGCTGCTGCGCTGCTGCTGCTGCTGCTGCTGCCTGGCGCTGCCTGCCTGCCCTGCCCTCCTGCTGCCTGCTGCTGCCTGCTGCTAGCCTTCGCCTGCTGCTGCTGCTGCGTTCCTGCTGCTGCTGCTGCTGCGCTGCTGCTGTTGCGCTCGCTGCTGCTGCGTGTGCGCTGCTTGCTGACCGCTATGCTGCTGCTTCTCTGCTGCTGCTGCTGCTGCTGCTGCTGCTGCTGCTGCTGCTGCTGCCTGCTGCTGCTGCTGCTCACCCTGCATGCTCCTTTGCTCCTGCTGCTGCTCCCCTGCGGCTGCTGCTGCTGCTGCTGCGGCGGCTGCTGCTGCTGCTGACTGCTGCTCGCGCTGCTGCTGCTCTGCTCGGCTGCTGCTGTGCTGCTGCGCTGCTTCCCTGCTGCTGTCTACTCCCCTCGCTGCTGCCGCATGCTGCCTGATGATATGATGAGATGATTATGCCTAGACTGATGATTATAGATGATACGAGGATGAGTGATGACTGACATGATGATGCCGCATGATGATTAGGATGATAATGAGGATATGATTGATGCATGAATGATGATGATGTTTTGCATGATGATGATGATTATGCTTATGATGGTGATGAGATGCATGATGATGAATGATGCATGATGAATCATGATTATGACTGATGACTGATATATGACTGATGGTGACTGATGATGATTATGATGATGAATGATGATGATGATGATGATGCTGCTGCTACTGCTGCTGCTAGCTGATGCTTCTGCTGCTGATGCTGTGCTGCTGATGCTGCTGTCTTCTTCGTCTGCTTTCCTGCTGCTGCTGCTGCTGCTGCCCTGCTGCGGCTGCTGCTCTGCTGCTCGCTTCTTCTTCCTGCTGCTGCTGCTGCTCGCTTCTTCTTCTGCTGCTTGCGGCTGCTGCTGCTCTGCTGCTGCTGCTGCTGCTGCTGCTGCTGCTCGCATGCGTCTTCTGCTTGGCTGCCTGCATGCTGCTGCTGCGTCTGCTGCTGCTATCTGCTGCTGCTCTGATGATTATGTTCATCGCTGGTGCTGCTGATATGTCCTGTGCTTCCTCCCCCCTGCTCCCAGGCGCCATCCCCCCCACCACTATTCTTCCCCGGCCGGGTACGAGCCGATTGTAGAATCTCGCTTTTTAGGCCTCGACAACTCTCAGCCCTTCTACAATATACACTTTAGTTTCTATTTGTCTTGGTAGTTCGCTTTGCTTGTTGTCAAGCCTTTTAATTTACTCTTTTGTACGTATCTTTTTAGGTTACCTCCTTGACCAGGTTCTGCGGGGTATGTTGCCCAAACCCTCACTGTTATAAAACTGTCCAGCTGCCATGGCGCTGTTCAGTCTCGGCATTGATTTTTGCTGAGTATGTAACAATATCCTCACCATTAGTGAATCATTCAAGTCGTGTTGATAGGTCCCATCAAACATCCTTATTTAGTTCGAACACTTGGCCGAAAGGCTTAATTTTCGAGTACTTTTCGTGTGCAGCGTACCAGTCGCAGGAGTTGGAGTAAAATGCTACAAATCGGGGAGAACGCTGCCATGCCATGGATCGATCGGTAAGGCATTAAGTCGATACAATTGTGAGTGGTAAGGTGAACATAGCGAGCTGCAAAGGTCTGTGGAAATGTGCGGAGCAAACCTCGTTGATGTATTCTATCATAATTCTATGCTCGTGTCGCATATGCCCAACCTTTGTCTGCTCTACGCCACGCAGACCGGGGCGGCCGGGCAAACATGTGGCAAATGTTGAAATGTGCATGATACCGGTATATGGGAGCAGATAAGCCGGTTCAAAGAAAGGCAGCAGGCTACTGCAGCAGAGGAAACAGGGCTTGGCAAGGAGAGGCTGCGAGAGGACGCAGAGCTTCTTTCCGCCAAGAAGCCACTTAGTGGCAGCACTACGTACTTCTTGAGCGTATCAGCTAAGCACTTCAAAGAGTGGACAGATGCTTGCAGCGGTCAGACGCGCCAATCTATACACGGAGATGAGAATAATTAAAGGGATTGGTATCATCTTTAATACACTCCGTAGAGTGGACAGAGATGAAAGCAGCGGAACAGACGCGCCAATCTATACACGGAGACGAGAATAACGTTACAAGCACAGGAGACCCATTAAGGGGCACCAGTGGTGAAAGAGCGGCAGCCTGGAACCTAACAGGGTACAGGCTAGACCGGTGACGCAGCCAACAGGAAGCTGTCACTGAGTCAAGAAGGATGACACGGTCTACGGGAAGCTAGCACAGTACTGGCAGAGCCGATAGTTCTAAGGAAGTACATAAGTAGTCACCAAGTCATAAAACGTGTGAGAGCACCGCAATTCATGCTGACACTCCACCTATGACACAGGTGACATACAATAGTACTTCTCCACCTATGGCACCGGGGACATAGAACTATATGTAACAGAGTAAAATAAAATTAAAGAACTCCGAAAAATCGAGAGAACTTCAAATGAAACCCAAAGGGTGAAAGGAAGGAATGAAACAAGGCAAAAATAAAATGTTGCCAAGGTAGAAAAGGATGAAAAAACCGAATATCAAAGTTGGGGAACAACGGTATAGAAAACCCGATCCGGGAATAGGAACCTAACGCCAATCAATGATAACCAAAGAGACAGATTGAAATATCGTGTGAGAGCAGCACACGAGAGAATCAAAGCCTAAAGGACGCAGACAAGAGGACACTAAAGTCCACTAGTAAAAACAAAAGTCGATGGAAAAATCCACTACCTTAAAAACTATTCTTAGCATAGAATTCATGAATAGGCTGGGATGAAAAAACCATGATGAACTGGTTTCTTACTCAAAGATGGAAGTAAGAAAATTTATGAAAGTTAATTATCATAAATCCCCAGCTACGGCACTAACTAAAAACATTCTAGGAGGTGGGTATCGCACCGCAAAGAACTCATGCACTCAAGACACACCAAGCGCCTAACCACAAGCAAACCAAACCTGCAGCAACCGAAAAAATCCAAAGGATGCGAAGTTAAAATTGTCAAGAAACTCGTGACCAACAAAGGAAACACAGTTCAATGAACAATAGAAGTTTAGATGTACAGACACAGTACAGAAAACCTATTGTCCACTTGAAAAATAGTAAATGCAGAAAAAAGGACTTCAAAGAATTTACTGCAAAGGATAGACTGAAAGGGCGCTTGAAATACACTCGGCAGAACAAGAAAGAGGTGTGCGGCGGTACATCTGCAAGTACAAGTGCAAGATTACCCAGCCCACCAATTTACAGTAAAATCCGAAGGGAAACAATTACTACACACCACAAAAAGTTATAATCACGTGAGGGGCTGGTGATTTAAAAACAGTGTGGAGTAAAAAGAAATAGCTAATCTATGATGAGCTCCACCGAATGAACCATCTGCCTATGGAACGAAGAGTCAGAAACCATCAAGACGCTATAACGGTGGTCTGAATTAATTACCACCTTCCACCAAAACCAAGAAAGACAGCTGAAAGGAAGCTGCTTAAACAAAGCGTCGTAACGCTCCACCAATCTAGACTACCCTATAAGACAGTCTAGGCGGTGCTGAGGAATAGGCACCCACACATAGGGCCATGTTAACCTACGTATGAGAACCAGCAGCACCTAAAACAATGAATCCTGGGTTGACTGTAACACCCCAGCCAGACGCAGTATCAAACTAGACCAGTGTTCAAGATCATCACTTACACATTCGGCAACGGCTACATCATCACATGGGCTTGACCCGAATAATCCACCAGGGATGGCAGGAGGCGAAGGGATTAACAACACCTGCGAGCCATCCGAGGTGTCGGAGGTTGGCGACTATTAGGCAATGGACCTGATCCAGGTACCACTATGATCGAAGGCTGTCTAAATCCTAAAGCTTCACCGATAAAACATGGCACAGAGGAGGGCCTGGCGACCCCCTGAGATTCGGCTAAATTAAAATTCGGAAATACAACTCCCACCCGCCCTAAAACTTCACACACAACACAGCATGATCAGGCCCTGGTCTGGAATGCAATCTGGATACATCCCAGCCAGGCCAGCCATCAACAATTGGGGTTGTTAAAGGGCGTAGGGAATTACCGGTTACACTAACATATCACCGTTTGATGACAGGAGGGATGCAAGCGGGCACGGGGACCCATACTAATGGGAGAGCCGAGGAAGACAGTTTAGACTGAACTGGATATAGAGAGTACATCACTACTCTCTACTACCTGGCGCAACATCGGAAACCCAAATATAATAACCCTTACTCACCAGGGAATACCCAACCAGTCTACCAAATAATGCCTTTTTAACTAGCTTGTTGTGTTACTTCCCAATACTAAGGTGACATAGCAAGGGCAACCAAACAGACGCAATGTTATAGACGACTTATACGTCGTATCTAGAGTGGCAATGAGTGCACAGGTGTGAGTCCTCTCCGGGCCCTGTGCCGCCTGCTGTGCAGCACCGAGGCCAGCTATGGCCACGCGTGCCACTATGCAGGACAGATCTGTACTGTTGCCATCTCCTTCCGTCTTCCATATAGCCCAAGCTCCCATGCTTGGTAGTTCTCTTCACTCAATGTAACGAGCATATCCTGTAGTGTCTGCAGTCCCGACTTACGTCATTAAAAGGCTATGGGCCGCCATGTTAACCACTGCTAACCGGAAGAGCTGACTCGCTCACAGCATCGTAGAGGAGACGATCAGAGCTACCTTCGGTTTGTAAGAAACCGTCGAATTCCATCAATCTGTTCACACAGTAGGAAACCACCACTTGTCAGCGTAGTCCCCTGCTGCTAGAGTAGGGTCTACGGCTATTGAGAAGCCAGCACCGATAGGCATTTACTGCCGACTTCAACTTTGCGAATCGCCTGTTGATTTTAACCCCGCTCATCCGAGCATCCATCCCACCACTCTCTCCCTCCGAACACCCGACTGCAACCTACCTCACCTCAGATCCTCCGCCCATTATCCAACTATGCCAATACTCTTTATCTGAGAAATACACATACTCATAAACACCTTACTTCGTATGCCCTTGCTTGCATGACGCCTCCACGTCCTCACCCTAAGCCTGCATGGCATCCTGCTGCTAGAATCTCCCCTAATTCAGCAGCCGGACGGTCTGGCATACCACTACCCCCTCGCTCACCCGCCGCATGGTCTGGAATCTGTTATACCTGCGAAGGTACAGGCCACCACCAGAAGGCTTGCTGCGCACGTTTTGATTACCCCCACTACGCATTGCGTATCAAACACCACCTGCCCTGTAGTTTAGTCCAATGGGTAGTCACAGACTCGGGTACGCTACACCCTCCACCCCACTTACGCGCCACATGGGCTGGACTCTGCTATCATTGCCAGGGTCTGGGCCACAACCAGGACGTCTGCCCCGGCAATCTGCTCACCAATAACCCCAAATCATCTCATCGCTCTAACCCATCTCGCAAACAGCCACGAGTCCCAATGCACCGGTACTTAACCACCTGCAAAGCACCTCGCAACAACACAGAATACTGTTTCGTTGCTCACACTATCACCACTGCCCCTGCTGCTGTGTTGCCTGCACCCACACTCAATGAGATTTCTGCTGCTGCTGCCACAGACGCTGATAATGATGCTGCTGCGGATGATGATGATACCACGGATGTTGCTGCTGCTGCTGCTGATGCTGATGCCAATGCCGATGCTGTTGATGCTGATGCTGATGATGATGATTGGGATTGGGATTGGGATAATGACGATGCTGATACTGCCCTGACCACACCCAGTCCAACTAATTCGCACTTGCTGCGCACGACAGCCACAGTATCTTCACCACGCAAATCTTCCGCCACACCTGAATCCACCTCCACTTCCACATCCACTCCGCAACAAGATGCTCACTCGTCAGACCTGGTAGACACCCCCTGCCCACAAACTGCCATTTGCATCCAACGCATCCAACTACCACTCGCTAAAACTAATCCCTCTCCATCACCCACAGTTCCCTCCTCATTCAGGAACCAACGATTGCTTTGCGACAACTCCACGCAAAAGCATCGTCTGGGAGTAGGCTAACTGCGGTAATTATTTTAGCGAAAGGGGGGGGGTCCATGATTGTATGCCGCTTGAGCACTGGGGACAAGGGCTTTGCCCTCCTACGTGTGTGTACTGCCAAAATACCTAGGCAAGCTACTTCTGCGCGCGCTCTTATCCTGCTGCTCCCAGTTTTTGCCATTCCGTCTCACCGACTACCACTGTTCGAATTCCTTGCCCCTACCGTGATTACGGACATCCCACATTTCCACCATCTCTTATCGCATAATTGTTTCTGCTCTCGCTGCCTATTCACTACGCACCTGCGAATCTGCACCTCGAACCTCATGTCCATTCCACCACATGTCTTCCTGCGCCACTCCGCTCTCACGCCGTGGCGCGACCCCATGTTTGCAATAACGATCCTCCCTGTCGTCCACCTCCCAACCTGCCGTCCTGTAGTCAATCTACTAACCCCCGATTGTTCATGCCTAACCTCTATCCTCATTATTGGAGATAAACCAGATGCAATATTGTGCATAGAATGAAGGGGTGATCTGAATGTCATGTATTATCTGCCCATGATAAATGCATGGGGGCCAAATATGACTTTGGGGGGATTGATCCTACTTGCCATGCATATCCCACACACTTGCCCATCCCAAATGCATTTAGCATATACGACAAATTGAGTGTTCCCATCCATACCTTGGGACATGATCTTTGGCTGCCAACGTGCACCGTTAATGCAACGAGATAGAATGCAAGACACATGGAGGACCTCTCCTTTGTTATTTCCCTTTCACTTTCTGATTAGGAAATTACCTCGCTCATGCCCACCTTGCCTAAGCACTGACTTTGATTTGCATTCTGAATGCTTGCTGGCTGGTACAACTCCTATAGAACGCACCCTCATAGATTGGATTTCTTGATGCACCAAACGGACTAATTAGGATAGGATTTCTTGATGCACCAAACGCACTAAATTCACTTATCAACACGAAACACATGGCGTCTCACTCTTTGTTGGTAAATAAATCTACGAGCGATACCCACGCAGATTAATCACTTTCCCAATCCCATTTCTGCATTATGCTTTACCAATCTGAAGTATGTTCGAATAGATTGTCAAACCAGAGGGGGATAATGACGATGCTCAAATAGTGATGCTGATGATTCTGATGATGATTGCCACAAATCCTGCAGCTCTTATGCAGTCCACTCTAGACCTTTCCTGACGGGTCCAAGATTCAGACTCTTCCTAGATATTGATTGATAGCATCATGGCTGATTGCTTTCTTCTATCTTAGTCTAGCTCTGAATAGAGACCTTGCCCCACAGGCTACTCTTGATTCATTCCCTGCAGCTCCCATGGTGATGATCAGTCCTATCTGACAGACATCCTAGCAGCCCCACTGGCAGCTACCTGGCAGCTTCTCTGGTGCCTCAGCCTGTCTCCTATACTGTCCTGACTCTTAAGTATAGTCCATAGCCTCCCATAGTATTAGTAGTCTACTCTGAGTTACAGCTACCTTATAGATGACTTTGGAAGTATCTCAGCATATCTCTCCACCTGGATTGATTACATGAGCCAGCGGGGGACGTCTACCTAGAAAGAAGTTGCTTACAGCCAGTCAGTCTTTTATACTCCTAGTTCCTCTCATGCCTCCCCCTGCAGCCTTCCGGGCCCCCAGGTAATCCTGATGCTTGCCATAGTAGGAGAATGATGATGGTGATGCTGCCTTGCTGATACTGCCTGATGATGATTGGAATGCTGATAATTCTGACCTGATGATTTGGAACCTTAACTTCCACATCATGAGGGGGGACATTCAACTGACTTATCAAGCATGAAGATACCTGCAGCTCCAGCTGTCCCTCCAGCTCCCCTGCAGATCCAGCTCTCCGGCAGCTCTAGATCCTGCAGCTCTCCTGCAACCTCAGCTGCCCAGCAGATCCCCTCTAGATCCTGCAGCTCTCCTGCAGCCTTAGCTGCCCAGCAGATCCCCTGCAGCTCAAGCTCTTGTGCAGCTCTCCTGCCTCTCCGGATCCTGCAGCTCATTCAACTGACTTATCAAGCATGAAGATACATGGAGCTCCAGCTGTCCCTCCAGCTCCCCTGCAGCTCCAGCTCTCCGGCAGCTCTAGATCCTGCAGCTCTCCTGCAACCTCAGCTGCCCAGCAGATCCCCTCTAGATCCTGCAGCTCTCCTGCAGCCTTAGCTGCCCAGCAGATCCCCTGCAGCTCCAGCTCTTGTGCAGCTCTCCTGCCTCTCCGGATCCTGCAGCTCTGCACCCTGCCCAGCTCATACAGCCTCCAAGATTACCATCCTCCAGAGTCCTGTATCTTCATGAACACTGGTACCTCTTGCTCTCCCCTTTTTACTGCTAAACATGATTGATTATAGCCTCCTCAACCGAGAGCTTTGTGTCCCTTGTCTCCTCTTATCACACTTTGAAGAGACTGATTATTGATGGGCCATGCCCACTTAGAAAGTGAACACTCTAGAACCTGGTTCCACTGTCTTGATATTAAAGTACTTTCGCTAGTAAATATCTTGACAAATGTATAGAGCAGTTCTATGATTGATTACACTTTAGATATTTTAAATTGCCCCTCTAATGTAATCCACGGTATTCTTGTGTACAAGAATATCATGGATTGGGGGGGATGTTATAGACGACTTATACGTCGTATCTAGAGTGGCAATGAGTGCACAGGTGTGAGTCCCCTCCGGGCCCTGTGCCGCCTGCTGTGCAGCACCGAGGCCAGCTATGGCCACGCGTGCCACTATGCAGGACAGATCTGTACTGTTGCCATCTCCTTCCGTCTTCCATATAGCCCAAGCTCCCATGCTTGGTAGTTCTCTTCACTCAATGTAACGAGCATATCCTGTAGTGTCTGCAGTCCCGACTTACGACATTAAAACGCAACAACGACACATCAGGAACAACCCCAAAGAACAGCTCCAAAGGAGTCTTGTCACCCTAGTTGTACAGCCGATTGCGAAGATAACACACTAGCACTCTGCTGAGCAGTGTCATCATCAACAACTCATGCACTGCCACAACTAATCGAGATCAACCATGCCTCTATACCACTTAACTAAAAATTCCTAAGCCCTATCAGAACTCAAACACTTGAACTCAAACCCATGTAGCTGAGGCATACACCTAAAGAGGGAACCAGGGGCACGGTAAGACAAAGAAGCGACCTCTGTCGAACCACGGAACGCACCCAGGGGTCCCAAGGATCCTAAGAGAGAAAAAATATCCACCAAGATATCATGCCAAAGAACCTCCACGGCCGCTGGACGAGGGCCAGGACCGCGTCCACTTCGGCCTTTAGCATGGGCGAAGTCCGGCGCAGCGACACCTGGGATCAAAGAAGGTGGGGAAGCGTTAGGGCGAAGTCGAGATTTGAGGTATGGGAAAAAAGGAGACGAGGATGAAAGTGCAGCAAGTCGCACCAGGTGCAGAAAATCGCACCAATGGCAGAAAATCGCAAATCGCAAGGGCAGAATTCGAAAATGTATCGCTAGGATGCGAAGAGCAGAGCCGAGGCATGTAAAGGTCCTAATATCCCGCCGTCGATGATCAGTCAATCCCAAGTCCCCCCCTCTATCGCTCGACTCACCCGGTTGGGGGGTAGAGGGAGCAGCACCCGTAGTGGTGCTGACCATACCCCCCTGCTTCCTACCACCTCCAGAATCTCCAGGTCCAGACGCGTAGGTCGTTCTCCTCTGGCGAACCCTACGGCAGTGCCGGCGATCCGCCAGCTTGATCGAAAAAATTCTCCAGAAGGTAGCACAGAGCCACTAGAGCGCAAGCTCATGCCAGTAGCCGACCGTCGGCTGGGCAGAGCAAAGGGGGTCACAGACGACGTAGACAGGGGAACATCAACAGGGAGCTTGGTCGGCTTGGCAACCTCCGGGTTCGCAGGCAGAGCCTCAAACACCGGATAAATGTTAGCGACGTCAAGGACGCGAGCAGACGAAGACGGGGAACCTCCACCGATGTCCAGGCTAGTCGCCGACTTGAGTCTACACGTCACAGTCATCTACGACAGACGGGAGGAGGCGACAGACGGCAGGGGAGGAAAAAGAAGGAAAGATGGAGGAATGACTGGGGGGGTGTGGCTTCCACGATGGCGGAAGGATCCTCATGACCGTTAGCCGAGGCCGCTGGTCGCGCAATCGTCTAGCCAATTTGTCGTCATGTCAGGACTTCGGAACTTCCAGAATGAAGCTCGTTGAAGCCAAGTAGAGGACGACGCATAAGATGCATTTCAAAGCAGTGGTACCACGATGAGCCCGATAACCTATCAGCTTGAATACACTCCAGAGAGTGGACAGAGATGCTTGCGTGAAGCAGACGCGCCAATCTATACACGGAGACGAGAATAACGTTACAAGCACAGGAGACCCATTAAGGGGCACCAGTGGTGAAAGAGCGGCAGCCTGGAACCTAACAGGGTACAGGCTAGACCGGTGACGCAGCCAACAGGAAGCTGTCACTGAGTCAAGAAGGATGACACGGTCTACGGGAAGCTAGCACAGTACTGGCAGAGCCGATAGTTCTAAGGAAGTACATAAGTAGTCACCAAGTCATAAAACGCGTGAGAGCACCGCAATTCATGCTGACAATTGGGGAACCACATTAGACACCAGCGGTGGAAGGGGCGGAAGCCTGGAGCCTAATAAGGGTACAGGCTATACAGCGCATGTCAGGTGACCAGGGGACGCAGCCTACTGGAAGCTGTCACCGTGTCATGAAGGATGACACAGTCTACAGGAAGCTGATACTATCTACAGCTATAGTTCTAAGGAAGTACAGTAGTAGTCACCAAGACATAAAACGATCGAGTGAACAGCAATTGATGCTGATACTCCACCTATGACGCAGGTGACATATAATACTACTTCTCCACCTATGACACCAGGGTCAGAGAACGATAAACTGGTAGCAAACAAAAATTAAGGAACGGCTGAAAACCAGGAAACCAGAAGAAAGCCTTGACTAAAATAAAAAGGATGAGAAAGGATGAACCAAAAACCACTGTAGTGCTCCGAAAATGTAGCAGCAAAAAACTTGGATCATACCGAGCTGAGCTGAAAACAAAATGGAAATGTAACCATCCATGGTAAGCGCAAAAATACTATTCATCCAGAATAGTAGGCACCAAACCAGAAAATCACAGGGAGGCCAAACAGAAATCAATCCTAATATCAAAGGAAGGGGAACAACGGTGACTAAAAGAACCGAGAACTTAACCTAAAGAGAAGACTGAAATATCGTGTGAGAGCAGCACACGAGAGAATCAAAGCCTAAAGGACGAAGACATGAGGACACTAAAGTCCACTATGGAAAACAAATCGATGGAAAAATCCACTACCTTAAAAACTATTATTAGCATAGAATTCATGACTAGGTTGAGATGAAAAAACCATGATGAACTGGTTTCTTACTCAAAGATGGAAGTAAGAAAAATTATGAAAGTTAATTATCATAAATCCCCAGCTACGGCACTAACCAAAAACATTATAGGAGGTGGGTATCGCACCGCAAAGAACTTGTGCACTCAAGACAAACCAAGCGCCAAACCACAAGCAAACCAAACTTGCAGCAACTGAAAATCCAAAGGATGCGAAGATAAATTTCAAGAAACTCGTAACCAACAAAGGAAACACAGTTCAATGAACAATAGAAGTTTAGACGTACAACCATAGTACATAAAACTTATTGTCCACTTGAAAAATAGTAAACGCAGAAAAAAGGACTTCAAAGAATTTACTGCAAAGGAGGGATTGAAAGGGCGCTTGAAATACACTCGGCAGAACAAGAAAGAGGTGAGCTGCGGTACATCTGCAAGTACAACTGCAAGATTACCCAGCCCACCAATTTACAGTAAAATCCGAAGGGAAACAACAACTACACTCCACAAAAAGTTATAATCACCTGAGGGGCTGGTGATCTAAAAACAGTGTGGAGTAAAAAGAAATAGCTAATCTATGATGAGCTCCACCGAATGAACCATCTGCCTATGGAACTAAAAGTCAGAAACCATCAAGACGCTATAACGGTGGTCTGAATAAATTACCACCTTCCACCAAAACCAAGAAAGACAGCTGAAAGGAAGCTGCCTAAACAAATCGTCGTAACGCTCCACCAATCTAGACTACCCTATAAGACAGTCTAGGAGGTGCTGAGGAATAGGCACCCACACATGGGGCCATTTAATCCCCACATGAGCAACATTTGTATCAGCTGAAATGAAACCCAAAGGGTTAGAGGAAGGAAAAACTAGGCAAAAAAATGCCAAGCTAGAAAAAGATGACAAACCGAATATCAAAGTTGGGTAACAACGGTATAGAAAACCCAATCTGGGAATAGGAACCTAATGCCAAACATTGATAACTAAAGAGACACAAGTAACCAAAAAATGACCCTAAGGGGAAGCGGTCATTCCGTGCATGCGGACAAACCGCCAGAACACAGCAGTATCAGCAGTAGCAGGCAGTAAAACCCCCAGTTCAGGACTACTGACTGGTTGAACAGGGTCGGCATTCTTTGCCTCTAAATCAATGAATCCTGGGTCGACCGGAACACCCCAGCCATACGCAGTATCAGAGCCAGACCAGTGTTCGAGATCATCACTCACGCTTTCCGTGACGGCTAAATCATCGCAATGCCTAGTCCGGTGTAAACCACCAGGGACGACAGGAGGCGATGGGATCAGTACCGCCCGCGAGCCATCCGAACAGGTGGACGGGGGGTGGGGACTATTAGACAGCGGACCTACCAGAGGCTCCACTATGACCTGAGGCCGGTCAAATCCTAAAGCTTCACCGACGGAACGTGGCGCAGAGGAGGGCCTGGCGACCCCCTGATATTCAGGTAAATCGTTGCATGAAGGAACATCAGAATCCCACCCGCCCAGTACCTTCACACGCAATACAGCATCATCAGTCCCTGACCTGGGGCGCAAAGTCATCCCATGACCAGGACAGCGATCAACAATTGGGGTTGGTAAAGGGGCTAAGGCATTTCCTGCAGAATCAAGCATGTGGCTGTTGATGGCAGCAGGGATGCGAGATACATACGGGACCCGTCATAAGGGGATAGCCCAGGTATGCAGTTATAGCTGAACTGCTCATAGAAGAGGACATCACGACTCTCTACTACCTGGCGCAACTTAGGAACCCAAAAAAAATAACCCTTACTCACCAGGGAATACCCAACCAGTCTACCAGATAACGCCCTTTCGTCTAGCTTGTTACGCAATATCCCATTTACTTCAAACGAGCAATGGCAACTCACACGCAACAACGACACATCAGGTACAACCCCAAAGAACAGCTCCAAAGGAGTCTTGTCTCCCTGGTTGTACAGCCGATTGCGAAGATAACACACTAGCACTCTGCTGAGCAGTGTCATCATCAACAACTCATGCACTGCCACAACTAATCGAGATCAACCATGCCTCTATACCACTTAACTAAAAAATCCTAAGCCCTATTAGAACTCAAACATTTGAACACAAACCCATGTAGCTAAGGCATACACCTAAGGAGGGCACCCAGGGGAAGGACACGGTAAGACAAAGACGCGACGATGTCTAACAACGGAACGTACCCAGGGGCCCCAAGGATCCTAGGAGAGAAAAATATCCACCAAGAAATCATGCCAAAGAATCTCCACGGCCGCTGGACTAGGGCCAGGACGGCCTCCACTTCGGCTCCCAGCATGGGCGATCTCTGTAACGGTACAGAACCCTTCACGGGTACTCTGGCCTTCCAGCAAGGCATACGGGTACACCTTACCCGTAAGCCACGTGACGAACGCACATGATACAGTACCATACCCATGTACTGCCTCATCTCTCACAACGCACCCGTTGCGTACATAGACACGAGCTACTCGGGACGAACCCTTCTACTCCTTCACGAAGACGTTCTTCCCGATCAACTCTACATCCCCTACATAGGTAACACCCTACTGTTCTGCTAGCTTACGCATATCGACTACACATAAACATACATCACATAGACTGTTCCACTAGATTAACCCCCCAGGCTGCTGAGTGCATCCTGAGCTGTTACACTGGTAGCGGAGCTGGTTTCGTTCCTTAGGGACCTCACGCATACACATACGCACGCATACGAATTTTTCTTCGAATTAATCGCACCCGCCAGGACATCCTGTCGGCTTTCTGGCATTTTCGGCTCGCTGTTCCTGCTCTTACCTGTAAGCTTCGAGTACACGTAGCGCCTGTTAGGCTCTCGCAGTGAACTGTCCTGTCAGGCTCGACACGCCCTAGGCCGCCTGAGACCTGTCTTGCATGGGCATCTTTTCCTAGCCTGCCGACCCCTGTATGGCCTACGCTCTCGATTCTTGCATTCACGTCCTGTCCTTTTGGTCACAGCTTCTAAAGCTCCTTTCCCGAGCATCTTGAGCGGGGTTTGATCAATTGGGCAGCATTGGCTCCATTGGCCACCTAGGCCGTACTTGCTTTAATTAGCGTACTTCACGAGCCTGTCCTGCGACTCTTCCTGCTTGCTGCATCATCTTTTGTTGCTTTCCGCCTGCACGTTTGCTCATCCTGTCGCGCAATTCGGTCCGTCGTTGTCCTTCCTGGTTTCCCTGTGATTCGTGCCTTTGCAGTGCTTTTATCCCTCATCGTATTCTGGACGAACGCGTCATATACAGTTACGCTTGAGGCATTATCAGCTCGTTACGCTCGCAAAATTTACTAGTCCCTGTGACAGGTGAATTTGGGCCTCTTGCAGTTGCGAGTAATTCTCCCTCTCTCGCCCACCACTCATTCCTGTCCAGCCTACTGACTTGTTCTGTTGCCTGTGCAGAATGGCATCCCACAAATCCACCAAGGTAACCGACGACGCGGCTGACCAGCCTACGAATTCAGTGGTCGACACCAATCCTGAAGGGATGGCGTCTTCTGACACTGAGCCCGACACTGAGCTCGGTGCTACGCTGGATGAGTCCGCATCTGCCGAAGCGCGGCCCTCTGTCTCAGTGGGTACGCTGCAACCGCTGGTTGACGGCCTCAATGGTCTGGCGGCACCCTCGGGTGCCCCGCCCGCTGCCCCGCCTCTGCGCGCGGGCATGGCCCCGACGACGACGACGACGACGACGCTGGCTACGCCTGACGTTGAGGAGCTCAGCGCTCGCTATGATGCGGGCGCGGAGCGCAGGCGTCATCAGCATATGGGTGGCCACCTGATCGCGGCGGAGCAAATTGGACAACTCCGCGCGCAGCTCGACCAGGCCTCCATCGCCAACTCGGCCCTTACCGAGCAGTTTATGGCGAAGATATCCGCTAAGGACGCCGAAGTCGCTGACCTAACGCAGCGACTCGCCGTCTCCAGCGCGGCTACCGAGGCCGCCTTGGCCAATGGCGATCCTACCGAGAGGCAAGAGCTGTTAAACAGCCACTACTTCCTCGGCAAGGATCTGGCTAAGAGTAGCAAGGCGTTGTCCGACCTCCAGGCCGCTTTCACTGCGGCCGCGGCGACCGCAAGGTCCTCCATGGATGTTTTGTGCATCGAGCTGGCGACTAAGGAGTCCGAGCTCGGGGCTGCGCAGGCCGACCTTGCTCAATCTCAAGCAGGTGAGCGCAGTCTGACGCTTGACGAATATAGGACAAACCTGCCTTTCTCGGTTTGCAATCCATTTGATCATATTGAGGACTCACCTTCCCGATTGGTTCCACATCCCAATGTTTTGCCCGTGAATCGCACACTGTTTCCCAATCTGCCGACGCCATTGTCTAACTCGCCACGTCTTTCCCCCCATGCAGCGCTCGCCCCCGCTCTCGCTGAAAACGCTCGCTTGACTGAGGTCGTCGCGCAGCTAACTCGCGAGAACGTCGCCTATGGTAAGCGCCCAATGGCTGCTCCCGCGGCTGCATCTCCCGCCGCCCTTACCATGGCTGATGTCATGGCCATGATCGCGGCGAACCAAGCTACTGTGGCGCGCAACGAGACGGTGCCGATGGACACTGAGGACCCTGGCGGTTCTTCCAGCGGCGCCCGCTTCGTTGGGTGTGGGAACGGCAGGACCGTGGGGCGCAAGCATGCGCTTCCTCAGGCCGCTCGTGAGGACGACGCCGCCGCTCAGGAGGCCATCGCTGCGCGCAAGCAGGCGTTTCTGCGCGGTCGCGAGATCAAGGCGTCGCCCACGTATGCCAAGGCTGCGAAGTCGGATGGTCTTCTCTATCACCACTCCGCTGACCACCCTGTCGCGCCTTATGCCGACGCCAAGTTGGCGGTGCATATGAACGCTTACGCTGACAGCCTCCTCCTTGACTGCGATCCTGAGAACATCGTGGCTTCGCTGCAAGCGGTTGATGATCTCCGCGACAGCATGACCCGTTTGTACATGGCGTCGAAGATGCGCAAGCAGAGGTGGATGGAATTGATGCCTTTGAACATCAAAGACATCGCCGACAAGGACGCCGCCCTCAAGGGCACTAAGCTGAAGGCCCACTACCCTGCGGTGGAAGCCAATGACGACAAGATGGACGAGACTTTGCCTCGTGCACCTGACAGGCAGGTGCGGGTTGCGGGAAATTAATACTAATAAGGGTACAGCTTATACAGCGCATGTCAGGGGACCAGGGGACGCAGCCTACAGGAAGCTGTCACCGTGTCATGAAGGATGACACAGTCTACAGGAAGCTGATACTATCTACAGCTATAGTTCTAAGGAAGTACAGTAGTAGTCACCAAGACATAAAACGATCGAGTGAACAGCAATTGATGTTGATAGAGCGGAGGTCATTCATTCATGAAAAGGGCTCTTGGCATTAGAGAGAACTCCTGCACCTACTTGGTAGAACTCAATAGATCATGAACATGGGCTCAACGTTTCTCCTTTTAGACCATGAGGAGTATTATATTACCTACTGCCTCTCGTTTGAAGCATAGCAACGTGGGTCATCCTCCCAATCTTGGGAGAGGGATGGGCATGGGCGTGCCCCCATCTGTATAGAACCCAGAAGATCCCCCGGGGCTGTAGTCCCCACCGGACCCGCCAGATCCACCACCATAGCCAGAACCTCCGCTCGACACTCCACCACCAGAACCTCCGCCAGGCGCCAACCTCCTAAACGCATGTAACTCGCAGCATCTCACAGTCTATACTAATGGGTATCTCTAGTTATTTACGTAGCGGCAACTGCAGGCGACTGCAGTAGAAGTAGAGATAAATCCTCTACCTACTTGGTAGAACTCAATATATCACCTACATGGGCTCAATGATTGATACCATTTATTGGCTTTGGCAATAAAATTGTTGACCACAAGGACGAAGATTTTGTGAAACGAGCCTTGCTAGAGAATGTTCTAATGGCAACCGCATAAAGCAACAAACAATGCTGGTCTCGTGGATTACCAAGCTGCATTTAGATATAAGGTATTAAAGAACAATGATATGATTGATATTCTTGATGAGGGTAACCACACGTCACTGAGCAAGATTGACCCATGACAACTTTAAAACGGCATCCCTGCGGCATCTCTAAAATAACATTGACTGGCAATCCCTAAGTACAGTGAGTCCCATGAAACTTTGTGATTACCGAGGAGTCGGTTTTTAATTTATTACTGTGAATTGGATGATACCGGTATACCAGAGGATGTAAGGGATTATAAGCTATAGCTCCACATACACTAATATATTAAAAACTAGGGATGTTAATAAATGAATAGCAAGACTACGTCTTTGAGCTCGCAATTTGAAGGTTGAATCAGATAGGAATACCTCACGTTTTGGTAGAATTTGCAGGTGCTGTGATATGGTGGTTGATGGTAGAAGGGTAGTAGAAGATGAAATGCATTACATCTTAGGATGTACTTCATACTCCAAGGATTCTTTGTGAGAACCTTCAAATTGAACCTGAATTATTGGTTGTGAATGACTGCTCCATCAAGCTGGTAATGAATCCTGATTCCTTTGACAGGTGGAAATATCTTGTACATGTATTTCAGTTTGGGCGAAGGTTTACCACCAGCAGGTGTACTAATAGTACCTTGAGAGGGCCTAAGGGCAGCATCTGGTATGTGGAGTGTATTAAACAATGCGATAAGAATCGCAAAATTTAAATCATCATCCCATGTGGGATGATGATTTAATTAGATTGTATAATTAAATTATCCTCATGTTGCACAATCTCAGGGCCTCCGTCGGTAAAACAATTATTTGGGGTTCAGTTCATCAGTACCTTTTCTTTTTAGCCATTCCTACTACTGTTGGGCAACTCCCTTAAGCCAACGTCAACATTATCAACACTTACAATCCCGTCCTTCTTTCTTACTGCTTGCAGTTCCGCAACATGTGGAACGATGATGAGCTGAGCACCGTGAGTATCTCGATGTGATGTTGTTAGCACTTCAGCTTTATCCCTGGTAGCTACTCAGCGGATCATTTGGGAATCGAGTTTTTCACAAGAGGTTAAACTTTGTAGTTTGTACTCAAGATTTGGCCTGCCATCCGCGAATTCTGAGAATTCTGGGAGAATGCCGCAATTTTTGCCTGGAAAAGTTAAAGCATGAAGTTCGCCCTGTCGATTTCGATTCCCAAATGATCCGCTAAATGGCTTAAACATATCTTGATCCGGCTGACTGTCATGAGCATGATGCTCAGGCCTATGGACTGTTTTGTGCACATGCCCTTTGTCCGAGCTAATGGTTCTGTCCATTCTGGTGCTTATGTCATGCTCATAATTGTTGTTCGAGTCTGCTTCAAAATGTGCGTTTCTGGCAAAATCTTCTTAAAGCTATGTCTCGCGTGCCCAAAATTGATACTTTGACAAGTTCTATGCAGCGTCGCAAGCGGTCGGTCGGGCGATGGCGTCGCAAGCGGTCGAGCGGGCGATGGCGGAGAGTGTTCGCAACGGAGCGACAGGTGGCAGCGGAAGCGAGGTAGTTATGATACCGTTGGCTGATGTGTCAGGCTTCGTCTCGGTTAGACGCACGGACAAATGGGAAACCCTGGGTGCTCATGCCCCCTTGTAGAGGGGGCTCCGCAAAAAAAACTCGTTTGTGTTTCCATACTTCGATTTTGCCTCACTGGTCATAGCAATGTAACAGACCCTCCAATATCTGCGATCCTTCGGCCCACTCTCGCGCTCGTACTTGCTTGTGTTCACAACCACGCTTGTACCCTTGCCCCTTCCTACTCCCACACTAATAACTGCCGTGTTTGTGCTCGAGACTTTTGTCCATGCTACGGTATAGCACCAAGTCGTCAGATACGCGCCCTAGAAATGAAAGCTCGGGATCACAAGGAAGAATGCTGTGTAGTGTGTACCGGAAGGAAGAATGTGTAGTGTGTACCGGAATGTGTAGTGTGTACCGGAAGGAAGAATGCTGTGTAGTGTGTACCATACTTGGATCCTCCTCATAGGATGAGAGTGGGAAACCTGATAAGCCTACTTATCTCATCCAAGACCTACCACACCTAACAAGCGGTTATTCGCCTCCGCTACCAGAAGCTGTTTACAGATATTTATAGGCATGTCCATGAGGATACCGACTTAACCGTATGGAATGTGGATTTCTGCAATTCCACATTCAGAACCTTTATGAATGGAAAGGGCAATAAGATTTTTTGGAGCAACCTAGCCGGCTATCTTTCTACTTGTAGAAGAGCAAGACAGGAAGCCCTGGACTGCTTAGTGGCACCGTAATTTATTATCCCTTTTCTTCTTCTTGTGACTTCTCATTTGTTAGCTTCTTACCTCCGCCACTGTAAGTGGTTGAGATCTGGGTTCTGCTCTAGGGGGTTTAATACCTACGCCACCAAAACGGTAATTGGGAGTTTGGTTTGTTTGTCCTCGACACACCCCTGGTGTAATGGTTTTTTTTGCTTTGTGGGTGCTTTTCCTTTTTGTTTAAAGCACAGAGTCTCATACACCCTCGCGGTGTCAAGTAGACTTTAACATGTAATGTAATGTAATGTAATGTAAGCCAACCCTCTAGCCTATTTGGCCTACCCCTGGACTGTAACATACATACATACAAGGTGGTGCGTCATATGTATAGATTTAAAACTTACTTCCACTACTTGTCCGTGGAAACTGATAGATGTAACCGTCTGATTGTTCCTTGAAAGGATCGAGTGTGTCACCTACGTGATTCTGGAACTGTTCAAGAGGAACACCATGTGGTCTTCGAATGTACTGACGAAGCCTTACTGAATTCGAAAGACATGAAAGAAAAAAGTGATATGTTCAAGTCTACATTTCCCTGGTAATCTGTTTTTACATCGGAAGACAGCTAGCAGCCAAATTGCTGGTTGCAGCTATGTTTCAAAGTGCAAGTTTAAGACAAGGGACTCCACATTTTCTCCACTGGACTCTGAATGTGCCCACCAGGGTACTTCAAATTGCCAAATTGGCCAGCGCTCTAGCGCACTTGACGACAAAAAAACTGCGCTTTGTAGTGCTAAAAACGCAAAATTTGCTTGCTGCGCCCACAGCGAGTTGCAAAAAATTGCGCTTAAAGCGCAGAGGGGGTCAAAAAGTCAGCGCTCAAAAGCGCGCGCTTTGAATTACCCTGATGCCCACGGTTTCACAGGGTCAAGGGGGACTTACGAAAAGTCATCACGGAAAAAGGGAAGCCATCAAGCCATATTTCTGCGCCAGTCTGTCTAATGAAAAGTTTCATTTACAGGAGGAATGGGGAGGAGGCATGATTTATATTCTCCATCACAGGAGGTGTGGTTGAAATCACTTTCTTTGCCTTACTGCCTTACGAGCAGTCAAATTGCTGGCTGGCTGAAGCTATGTGACCAAGTTAAAGTTTTCTTTGCCCAACTGTGACAGCCCAACCGTGACAGGAAGGGCTGAAAATAAAAGCATTGCTGAACTGAAGCCCAAACAATCATTCAATAGACGGGGGTTTTTGCTATGGCGATAATTATGACGATTCATTATGTCATAAACAAAAGATTCTAGACCAGGGTACTACATTTTGCCAAATTGGTCAGCGCTTTAAGCGCACAGACATCAAAATGGTCAGCGCTTTGTAGTACCCTGTTCTAGACTAGTTGCAGTGCAAACAGCGCAAAAACTGCGCGCTGCGCCCACAGAGGGTTGAAAAAACTGCGATAAACACGCAGTGGGGCCCAAAAAGCTTGCGCGAAATCGTGCTGCCGCGCGCGCTTTGTAGTACCCTGTTCTAGACAGCTCTAACTTTCTCCTTTAGGGGAGGAGGTTTCGTTGAAATCTCTTCCCCAGCATTACGATTCTTCCACAGACCGCCATATCTGTAGTGAGGGTGACTCACATCCCCATCTGCAACCCCGCCCGACACGTCCCGCCAACATTTGCCACACATCATCTTCCACTGCTGCCTGGCGTCCACGGTGCATCGAATGAGAAGGTTCACTTTTTTGTTGCAGCCGTCACATTGTTTCTGGCCCACTGTGCCCTCACTCTTTCCGTCATGCTGAGCTCGCTTCGCTGCCTGCATTCAGACAGAGTGGTCGGTTTGTGAAGGTTAAGGCTGACTTGTTTTTGTTTTGTCTTCATTTTGGGCTTGACCTTGATTTTAATTTGTGTGTTCTGATTGTTTTGCTTAGTTTTAGTTTGCCTCGGTTTAGGTCAGTTGCCTGCAGACAGACAGAGTGGTCTGTTTGGTAAGGTCGTGGCTGATTTTGATAGGTGCTTTTCATTGTTTTGCTTTGTTTTAGTTTGCTTCGGTTTAGGTTAGTTGTGTTTAGTTTATTTGTGTTATGATTGATTTTGCTTTGTTCTGTTTTGTCTTGGTTGTTTTGTTTTGGTTATGTTAGGAACTTCAGTTATATTGGATAGAAAGACAGATAGACAGATAAATGGATCGATATGAATATTGACAAACAGGCAGATAAATGGATTCATGTCAATATGGACAGATAGGCAGACAAATGGATCGATATGAATATTGACAAACAGGCAGATAAATGGATCGATATGAATATTGACATATAGGCAGATAAATGGATTGATATGAATATTGACACACAGGCAGATAAATGGAGCGATATGAATATTGACATATAGGCAGATAAATGGATCAATATGAATATTGACATATTGGCAGATAAATGGATCGATTTGAATATTGACATATAGGCAGATAAATGGATCGATATGAATATTGACATACAGGCAGATAAATGGATTGATATGAATATTGACATACAGGCAGATAAATGGATCTATGTGAATATTGACATACAGGCAGATAAATGGATTGATATGAATATTGACATACAGGCAGATAAATGGATCTATGTGAATATTGACATACAGGCAGATAAATGGATCTATGTGAATATTGACATACAGGCAGATAAATGGATCTATGTGAATATTGACATACAGGCAGATAAATGGATCGATGTGAATATTGACATACAGGCAGATAAATGGATTGATATGAATATTGACATACAGGCAGATAAATTGATCGATATGAATGTTGACATACAGGCAGATAAATGGATCGATGTGACTATTGACAGATATGCAGATAAATGGATCGATGTGACTATTGACAGATAAGCAGATAAATGGATCGATGTGAATATTGACAGATAGGCAGATAAATGGATCGATGTGAATATTTACAGATATGCAGATAAATGGATCGATGTGAATATTGACCTTAAGGCAGATAAATGGATCGATGTGACTATTGACATATAGGCAGATAAATGGAGCGATATGAATATTGACATACAGGCAGATAAATGGATCGATGTGACTATTGACAGATATGCAGATAAATGGATCGATGTGAATATTGACAGATAGGCAGATAAATGGATCGATGTGAATATTGACATACAGGCAGATAAATGGATCAATGTGACTATTGACAGATAGGCAGATAAATGGAGCGATATGAATGTTGACATATAGGCAGATAAATGGATCGATATGAATATTAACATATAGGCAGATAAATGGATTGATTTGAATATTGACATATAGGCAGATAAATAGATCGATTTTAATATTGACATATAGGCAGATAAATGGATCGATTTGAATATTGACAGATAGGCAGATAAATGGATCGATTTGAATGTTGACATATAGGCAGATAAATGGATAATTGTGTATGTAGACAGATAGACAGACAAATGGATTTATTTCAATTCTGGACAGATAGGTAGATAAATGGTAGATGTGTACATAGACAGGTAGGTAGATAAATGGATTCATGTAAATATGGACAGATAGGCAGATAAACAGGGAACGGCAATATGATATCATATGATATCATATCATCATATGATATCATATGATGCCGGCAGTCTGACTAGGCCAAAGTTACCATTTATAAACAATATCATACGATGAAATTTGCATGATATCATATGATATTATAATCGCCTTTGGTCAACATCATATGATTTGCCGGTCCCTACAGATAAATGGTGGGTTTGATTATTCACCCTCACCTTCATTACCTTCTTAACAGCCTTGTGTTGCTCCTTCTCTCCCATCACTACTGCAATCTACCCATCTGGAACATGGATTTTTCTTCAGTTCAGAAAGTAGGGTAGTTGATAAAGTTGATAGCTTTCTGTGTTTAGACCTCCTCCCGGGACAGACAGACAGACAGACAGACAGACAGACAGACAGACAGATAGACAGACAGACAGACAGACAGACAGACAGACAGACAGATAGCTTTCTGTGTTTAGACCTCCTCCCGGGACAGACAGACAGACAGACAGACAGACAGACAGACAGACAGACAGACAGACAGACAGACAGACAGACAGATAGCTTTCTGTGTTTAGACCTCCTCCCGGGAGAGCGTCCATATAGCTTTTTATAGCTTTTAGGACCATAGCCCCTTTCAGTGATAAGCAATGGTCTAGCGGTAGACCAGATCGCTTGAGGATGAAGAGTCGGGGGTTCTACTCCCCCTTTGGTCGCTCTTGGCGTTGCAGGTCGTTGTCAACCGCGATGGTAGCTTGTCCAGTTGAGGTAGGAGACCGCTCCCCACGTACGACGGGCTCCCTTAATACCACGCCCCACCAAGCGTTATCATTACCTCGAGGACCATAGATTGGGGTTCTTTCTAGGGGGACACTCCTCCCCCTCACTCTCAGTCATGGATACCCGTATTGGCCAGTGAATCTTACACAGCAGGGCTTTTTGTTTCCGCTGTACATAGCGATTCCCGGCTTTCACCCTATTTTGGCAAAATGATCGCTATACAAATGTAAAAACAAGTTTTTTTGTGTGCCCTAAATGGCCCTAAAAAACTAAAACAGGCTATTAAAGCTTGACAAGCCATAAAAAGCACTAAAAGCACTAAAACGCTGTCCCTGGAGGAGGCCTACAACCATTAAGCTAGAAAAACCCACTTTCAGATTTGAAAAAAAGCCCTGCTACACAGACACTAATACAAGCCATTCTACTTGAATTTCACATTCGCACCCACCTTCACAGCCTTCTTAGCAGCCTTGCGACGCTCCTTCTCTCCCATCACTCCAATCTGACCATCTAGACACTCCTCTCCCTCACTCTCATGCAAGCCCATCTGGCCCTGTGAATCCTCCAGAGACAGCAGTACAAGGGCATCTGCTTGAAGTACATCTGCTTCAAGATCATCGCCATTATTCTCCTCCTTCTCTGCCAATACACAGTGCTCTGTTGAGTCAACATCCGAGGCCAAGCCAAATTCCATTCCTGCTCTACCACGCCCTGATGCTTTTCCTGCTGTTACTGCTCCTGATTTTCCTGCTGTTGCTCCTGCTGCTCCTCGTGGACCTGACCCTAATGCGACACCATGCACTTCATCGTGTACTTCAAGCACATCCTCATCAGACTCAGCACTGGACTCCTCTCTCGGTCTCCCTCCCCCAGCAGTACGCTTTGCATCAGCCCTGGAATCAACCTTTAAGGGGGCCCCACGGGGTGGCACTACAATATCATTCTCATCCTCATCATCCTCGTCGCTATCACTGTCATCCTCTTGGTGCTTCCGCCCACCTCGCTTCAGTTTGCTAGCCTTGGGGTTGGCCCCCTTGGAATTAGGGGGGCCCGGGTGATCATCTCCTTCCACACCCGCGGTCTTGCCAGAGGCCTTCCTCTCTGCGTTGCATCGCTTAGAGCATGTAGTGATTTCATCCCAGCAGCGTTCCCACTTCTTACGCCACGTGAATGGGCGGTTGCAAGAAACACACATCTGTTGTGGAAGGGGGGGGATTGGGGTGGGGTAAGGATTGGGGTGGGGTGAGTCGGGGTGAGGATTGGGGTGAGGATTGGGGTGAGTCAGGGGAGGATGGGGTGGGGTAAGGATTGGGGTGAGGGGGGTAGGGGTGATGTTAGAGGGGTGGGTTGGGGTTTTTTCAAGGGGGTAGGTTCAGTGGGGTGAGGGGAAGTGGGGGTGAGGATGGGGGGTGGGGGTGGGGGTGGGTGCGGGGATGGGGGAGGAGGGGTGGAGGTGGCCAGGTGCTGAGGTGGGGTGAGGGGGGGGGTGAATGTGGTTGGGGGGGTGGGGAGGGGAAGGAATACAAGTGTGGGGTGGGGGTGGGGGGGGGGTGAGGTGGGGAGGGTGGAGGGTCGGTGTCGGGTGAGGGGGTGTGATGGTGTGGTGGTGGAGGTTGGATGGAGGGAGGTGGGCGGGGGCTTTGTAGGGTGGGGGTGACTTGTTGGAGGGGCGGGGTGGGGGGTCGGGGGTGTGGGATTGGAGGTGGGGTTGGAGGTGGGTAGGGTTTGAGGGGGTGTGAGGGGGGGCTGGGGAGGGTTGAGGGGGTCTTTGAGGGGAGCGAGGGGAAGGGGGTGAGGGGATGAGGGTGGGAGTCTGTTGAGTTGAGGGGAGGGTGAGGGGGATATGGGGGGGGGCGGGAGGGTGGGGGGAGGGGTGGGGTGGGGGTTAGGGTTTAGGATGCGGTGGAGGTGGAGCTGGATGCGGGTGGAGGTGTTGTTTTTTTAGAGGCCTTCCTCTATTGCATATTGGAATTGCTGAAAGCATGTTATGTTCTGTTGTGTGATTCATCCAGCAGCACTCCCACTTCTTTCGCCATGTGTGTGTGGGAAGGGGCGGTTGGCCACGGCACATCGGTTGTTAGCGGTGTAGGGGGGGTGGGATGGTGGTTGGGGGTGGGGATGAAAAACAAAAAGTGGAGTGAGGTGGGGTGGGTGATTGTTAGAAGGGGGTGGGGTGGGATGGGTGTGTGTGTGGGTTCGGGGGTGGTCGTGGGGGGGGGAGGGGTGTGGGTGGGGGGGGGCATGGGTGTGTGTGGGAGTTGTGGTTTGGTGGGGCTGGGATTCTGGTGGGAGGGTATGGATGGAAGGGGTGGGGAAGGGGTGTGGGGATGGGGAGTTTGGGAAATGGGTGGGGGTGGGGGGGTGGGGCTGGGTGGATGGGTGTTGTGGGTTGGGGTGGATGGTGGGTGTGGGATGGGGTCGTGCGGTGGTGGGGGATGGGTGTGGGTTGGGGGGTGGGAGGGGTGTGGGTGGGGTGGGGAGGGGAGGGGTGGTGGGGTGGTTGGGGTGGGGATAGCTGGGTGTGTGGGTGGGGGAGGTGTGGAGTGCAAAGTGGGTTGGAGTGGGGGGTGGGGGACGTGTTAAAGGGTGGGTTGGGGTGGGGATGGGTGTGGGTTGGGGTGGGTTGGAGTGGGTTGGAGTGGGGGTGGGGGTGAAGGGAAGTAGGGGTGGGGCTGAGGTTTGATGGGGGTGGGGGTGTCGTTTTAGAGGCCTTCCTCTCTGCTTTGCATCCCTTAGAGCATGTAGTGATTTCATCCCAGCAGCGCTCCCACTTTTTTCAAGTGAATGGGCGGTCGCATGAAACTGGAAGCCGAAGCTTAGCAATAAAACAGTGATGACATGATGATGACATGATGATAATGATGTTGATGATGATGATGATGATGATGATGATGATGATGTCACAATGATGACTTGATGATGATGTCACGATGATGATAATGATGATGATGATGATGTCACAATGATGACATGATGATGATAATGATGATGATGATGATGATGATGATGGCACGATGATGGCACGATGATGGCACGATGATGGCACGATGATGGCACGACGATGATGATGATGATGATGATGATGATGATGATGATGATGATGATGATGATGATGATGACGATGGTGATAATGTTACAATGATGATGACGATGTCATGATGATGAAGATGATGAAGACGATGCCATGATGATGGTGACGATGATGATGATGATGATGATAATGATGATGATGATGATGATGATGATGATGATGATGATGATGATGATGATGATGATGATGATGGCTACATTATCTTGGTCACCTCCTATACTGCAAATGTGGTTAAGGGGGGGGGACTTCTGAACATCACAAACGAAAAAGAGAAAAGGGTACAATGCAAACTAGCCCTAGCAACTAGTAAGCTGGCTGGGGTTTACTTTAATGGGTTTGATGCGATCATTTGAGGCTTTTGGGTATCGTACCCATGGAAACAATAAATAATGCTTCAAGAAAATGATCACAGCAGTTTTTTGCCTGCGTGCATTGTGTGTGTGTGTACCCGTGTTTGTGTGCGTGTGCGTGTGTGTGTGCATGTGTGTGTACCCGTGTTTGTGTGTGTGTGCGTGTGTGTGTGCGCATGTGTGTGTGTACCCATGTTTGTGTGCGTGTGCGTGTGTGTGTGCGCATGTGTGTGTGTACCCATGTTTGTGTGCGTGTGCGTGTGTGTGTGCGCATGTGTGTGTGTACCCATGTTTGTGTGCGTGTGCGTGTGTGTGCGCATGTGTGTGTGTACCCGTGTTTGTGTGCGTGTGCGTGTGTGTGTGTGTGCATGTGTGTGTGTACCCGTGTTTGTGTGCGTGTGCGTGTGTGTGTGTGTGCATGTGTGTGTGTACCCGTGTTTGTGTGCGTGTGCGTGTGTGTGTGCGCATGTGTGTGTACACATGTTTGTGTGCGTGTGCGTGTGTGTGTGTGCGCATGTGTGTGTGTCCCCGTGTTTGTGTGCGTGTGCGTGTGTGTGCGCATGTGTGTGTGTACCCGTGTTTGTGTGCGTGTGCGTGTGTGTGCGCATGTGTGTGTGTACCCGTGTTTGTGTGCGTGTGCATGTGTGTGTGTGCGCATGTGTGTGTGTAACCATGTTTGTGTGCGTGTGCGTGTGTGTGTGCGCATGTGTGTGTGTCCCCGTGTTTGTGTGCGTGTGCGTGTGTGTGTGTGCGCATATGTGTGTGTACCCATGTTTGTGTGCGTGTGCGTGTGTGTGTGTGCGCATGTGTGTCACGTTTTGAAGCACAAGCCCCACACTAGACCACACAGAAATATGAAGTCACCTCATGATGATCAGCTGCAAGAACCACGTTAACAGTTTTTGTGTGCGACGCGTCACAAATCAAGTAACTCAGTGCAACCCCAGTGCAATGCGCTGCCCCCCGAACTCCGTGTAGTGCGGAGCCTGGGGGGGTTGGGGGGGCATGGGGGGGTGGGGGGCAACGTGTAGTGCGGAGCCTGCGGGGGTTGGGGAGGCAACGTGTAGTGCGGAGCCTGGGGGGGGGGGGGGGGGGTTGGGGGGCAACGTGTAGTGTGGAGCCTGGGTGGGTTGGGGGGGCAAACGTGTGGTGCGGAGCCTGGGGGGGTTGGGGAGGCAACGTGTGTAGTGCGGAGCCTGGGGGGGTTGGGGGGGCAGGTGGGGGTTTGGGGGGCAACGTGTATGCGGAGCCTGGGTGGGTTGGGGGGGGCAACGTGTAGTGCGGAGCCTGGGGGGGTTGGGGGGGCATTTATGAATAGCCACCGGCAATCATATGATGCTGACCAAAGACGAGTATGATATCATAAGATATCATACAAATATAATATAATTTAATATCATATGATATGATGCCGTAGGCCAAAGTTACCTAGTCAGACCGCCGGCATAGTATGATATCATATTGCCTATCCCTATTTATGAATAGTTTAGCCCGACTCATGCGTCACCATGCGGCGACCATGCGGCGACCATGCGGCGACGGCCAACGGTGACGCATGATGGCTAAACTATTCATAAATGCCCCCCCAACCCTCCCATGCGTCACCGCGTTGGCCGTTGCCGCCGCATCGAGTCATGCGTCACCATGCAGCGACGGATGGGTTGGCCGTCGCCGCCACATCGAGTCATGCATCACCATGCAGCGACGGATGGGTTGGCCGTCGCCGCCGCATCGGGTCATGCGTCACCATGCAGCGACGGATGGGTTGGCCATTGCCGCCGCATCGAGTCATGCGTCACCATGCAGCGACGGATGGGTTGGCCGTCGCCGCCGCATCGAGTCATGCGTCACCATGCAGCGACGGATGGGTTGGCCGTCGCCGCCGCATCGAGTCATGCGTCACCATGCAGCGACGGATGGCAACACGTTGTTCAAAACAAGAGTGGGGCACATGAGTGAAGATACAACACAAAAAACATACAACACACAGGCACACACACAACACACACACGCAACACACACAAACACAGGTATACACAACACCCACAGGCACACACATAAACACAACAACAAACAGGCACACAACACACACACTCACAGATCCACATGGCAATTTTATACCACCACCACCACCACCACCATGACATCCATACACACAACGACTCACAAGCACACAACACATACATACACACATTACACACACAAGCACACACACAACACACAATCAGGCACACAACACACACAAGCACACAATCAGGCACACAATACACACACAACACACACAGGCACAAACAACAATATTATATAGTTGATCACACCTTTGAGGGAAGATGGTATACCACCACCACCACCATGACATACATGCACACACTGACACACAAGCACATAACACACACAGGCACAAACACAGACACTCACAGACTCAGCACACAAACACACACAGGCTCACCACACAACCGCACTACAGTAGTATGCAGATGATTGCACATTCAAGGGAAAATCTACACCACCAACACCACCACCATGACATACATACAGACACATGCACACACAACACACACACTAAGTTAGTATGCAGATTATTGCAAATTCAAGGGAAGATCTATACCACCATTACCACCACCACCACCATGACAAACACACACACACTACACCACCACCACCACCATTACCACCACCACCGCCACCACCATTAACACACCACACACTACATTAGTATGTAGATGATTTTATCTTCGAGGAAAGATTTATACCACCACCACCACCACCACCACCACCACCACCACCACCACCACCACCACGTACATTCATACATACACACACACCTACACAAACATGCACACAAACATACATGCACACATACACACACATGCTCACAAGCACACACTCACACACACACACTCACACACAAACACGCAAACAAACACACACACAAACATGCAAATGCACACAAACACACACAAACATACACACATGCACACCATGCAAACAAACACACACCTTGGAAGGAAGATTTTCTTTCCTAACGCCCTTCATTGGTCCAGCCGGTCTCCCCTTAGCTTTGGCGGCTACACAGCGAGATGATGTAAACATGAACATACAAACACACACATACACACAAACATGCACAAACATACACACACACTCACAAACAAACATGCACACAAACACACACACCACATTTGTAAACTATGATCACACCTTCGAAGGAAGATTTTCTTCCTTCACGCCCTTCATCGGTCCAGCCAGTCTCCCCCAGCATTGGCGGCCACACAGCGGGATTATGTAATCTGAACACACTCACACACGCATACACACACCTTGGAAGGAAGATTTTCTTTCTTAACGCCCTTCATTGGTCCAGCCGGTCTCCCCTTAGCTTTGGCAGCTACACAGCGAGATGATGTAATCAGAATCTGTGGTCCAAAAACACCAGTGCTAGCTGGCTGGAGACCCCTCAAAGAGTGATACCGGGGTGTTACAGGAGTAGTAGGTGTGACTAGGGCTTCAAGGCGAAAGAGTGAGCACGCCTGTAGGCAAAAGCAATGGGAGCCCATGGTTAACAAAGTTGCGTTGTTGCTGGCATGCATATTCCCAACCTGGTGGAGGTGGTGGTTGTGTGTGATGTGTGTGTGTGTGTGGTGTGGTCGTGTGTGGTGTGTGTGTGTGTGGGGGGGGGGGGGGGGGGGGGGGGGGGGGGGGGGTTAAATGCCTGTTGCAGAGGCAGTGGGAATCCATGGTTAACAAAGTTTGTGTGTTGTGCGGATGCAGATTCACAAACTGGGTTGGTGGTGTTTGGGGGGTGGCAGTGGTGGTGGTGTTGTGTGGGTGTGCTGTGTGTGTTGTGTGTGTGGGGGGGGGGGGGGGGGGGGGGGGGTAAGGCCTGTGAAGAGGCAGAGGGGGAAACCCATGGTTAAACAAAGTTTGTTGTTGCTTGGCCATGCATCATATTCACACCTGGTGGTATGGTGGTGTTTGGAGGGGGGTCATGGTGGCAGTGGTAGGGTTCGTTGGTGTGGTGGTAGGGTTGGGTGTGGTGGTTGGTGTTGTGTGTGTGTTGTTTATAGGTGGTCGGTGGGTGGGGGTTGTTTGTGTGGCTGTTGTGTGTGGGGGGGGGGGGGGGGGGTCGGGGGGGGGGGGGGGGGGGGGTGGGGGGGGGGGGGGGGTGTGGGGGGGGGGTTTTTGTGGGGGGGGGGTTTTGTTATGTTTAAAGGCGCCTGTTGGCAGAGGCAGGGGGAACCCATGGTAACAAGTTGTGTTGTTGCTGGAATTATGCATATTCACAACCTGGGTTGGTGGTGTTGGGGTTAGGGGGTGGCCCGGTGGTGCGGTGGTGGCTGGGTGGTGGTGGTGGGTGTATGAATGGTGGTGGTGGTGGTGTGTGTGTGTGTGTGTGTGTGTGTGGTGGTGGGTGTATGTTGAAGACCTGTAGGCAGAGGCAGTCAGAACCCATGGTTAACAAAGTAGCGTTGTTGCTGGCATGCACATTCACAACCTGGTGGTGGTGGTGTTGGGGGTGGCGGTGGTAGTGGGTTGGTGGTGGTGGTGGTGGTGGTTAGCCCTTCCTGTCATGATTGGGAAAGTCCCTTTACCCCACTGGGCCTACCCCTGGACTGTAAAATACATACTGGTGGTTGTGGTGGTGGTGGTGGTGGTGGTGGTGGTGGCAGTGGGAAGCCATGGTTAACAAAGTTGTGTTGTCCCTGGCTAGTACCGGCGTAGGGAGCCCATGGTTAGTGGCACCACAGCCCTATGCCTCCCCCACCCCAAAGCAAATACAACTATTAACTTACCCTTTGTCAATCTGCGTCCCCTACCCTCCTTTACCCTCATTTCCTTTTCTCCACTCCCTCTCTCTTGCTCCCCTTTTCTTCTCTCCTTTTTTCCCTAACTCACAAATCCGCCCTTCTTGTTCTCTTATCCTCTCTCTTCCCACTGCTTCCTCATTCTTTTGCCCATTTTCAAATATTTTTGCCACTTCTACCTTTCCCTTCCTCTTCTCTCAACACACTCGACTTTCCTCCCTTTATTCTTTGTTATATCTTTCACTACATAAATTTTTTCTTATAATAACCCTGTTTTCAGCTGCCTCCCCCCCTTTCCACTCTTCATCTTAATCACCCCCTCTAATATTCCAACACATTTGCTCTTTTCTACTTTGCTACCTCCCTCTATTCCAAACTCTCTCTATCCCCCCTTTCCTGCCTCTCCTCATTCCTACAATCCTTCCTTCCTTTACTCACCACCCCACGTTCGATCAACACTAAATTGTATCAATATTTATTTCTTTGCCGAACCTTTCTCTTACCCCTACCCTATCCCCACCGGTCTTTCACCCACTTATTGGTTTTCTTACCGTCAAAAACCACTCTCATCCTTAATCGAGTGGTCCGTGTCTTACCGTATCGGTTTTACTCACAGCAGCTTGGATGAAGCAGTTCAGATTCTAATCTTCTTTACGTAGCCCTCTGTTAGTCGCGCTAGCGCACGCCACTTAAGATGTCGAGGTCGTGGCATCTCACCAAGAGGAGAACCCATCTCAAACACCATTTCACACAGATCCCACCCACAAAGCGGGCTCAACCCCCCCCCCCACCACACACAACATACCAACACAACACACAGACGTCCACTCCCCCCTCCCCCCCCCACACACACACACTACGTTCCACACCCATACCCTACCCACCTGGAGGCAAAGGGCTGCTGGAAGTTGGTTAGTGTCACCACAGCCTAGTGCCCCCCCAAACCCCCCCCACACCCCCCCTACCCTACCCCCCCCCCCCCCCCTACCCCCTCCCCCAACCCCCCACCACCCCACCACACCGACCACACCTTTCACACACTCGCACGGGAACGTTTGGAGACCACTATTAGCACCCCCAGCACCTCGTGACCACCCCCCCCCCCCCCCCCCCCCACCCCTCCCCCCCCCCCTCCACCAAACACACCCACACACCACACACCACAACACTGGATGGCAAAGGTGGCGTGGCTCGTTAGTATCAACACAGCCTAGTGCCCCCCCTCCCCCGTAAACACCACACACAAGTCCCACCCCCACATACCCCACCCACTGGTGAGGGAAAGGCTGCTGTAGCAGTGTCTAGTGTACCACAGCCTAGTGCCACCAACCCCAACCCCCAACCCCCCCCCCCTCCACACACAACTGGATGCAAAAAAAGGGCGGGCGGAGACAGTGGTAGTGGCACACACAGCCTAGTGCCCCCCCCCCCCCCTCTCTACCCACCATCACACAACCCACCCCACCACAATATAGTCCCCCCCCCTCCCCCCCCCCCCCCCCCCCTCTCCAACACCACACCTACCTGGTGCAGAGGCGGCTTGGAGCCCGTGGGCCTTAGCAAGCTCGTACGTGTGGCGGCTAGCATAACCCAAACCTTGATGCGCCCCCCCTAGACTCAGTCAAAGAATGTCTAGCGCTGAGGACCTCAGGTGTTGGTTCAAAACTTGAACTTGACCTTGAACTTTAATTTGAACTTGGACTCTGTCTTGAATTTGAGCAGGTGTGGTGGGCTGGTGTCACTTGTAGGCTGCTGTTGAGTGTGTGACCCCCCTAGACTCGGACACTGAGTGTGTAGCGCTAAGGTGTGGGTTCAGAACTTGAACATGGCCTCAAGTTTCAACAGGTGTAGTGGGCTGGTGTCACTTTTAGGCTGCTGTTGAGGTTGTGACCCCCTGGACTCTATCACAGTGGGTCTGGCGCTGAGGTGTGGGTCCAGAACTTGGACTTGGGCTTGGACAGGTGTGGTGGGCTCGTAGAGAGTAGTCAGGTCAAGTAGGACACAGCTGTCCCTACTGCCAAGGAGCGACTGGAGAGTGTACGGGTGCTGTTGACCTGATAACGCTCAGAAGTGGTGAGCGTGACGGAGGTTGTGTGTTAGTCTTGCCCACACGCACTGTGGGGGTGGTGGGGGTGGCTGGGTGGGGTCGATTGGGCGTGGGTGGGTTGGCCGGTGCCCGGAGTGCCGAAGTTGCTCGAGCAGCTTCAAGGGCGTGACAAACGATCTGGCAGGCACAGGAAAGGGGCGTGCGTTGGAAGCAGGGAACGGAGGTTGGGTATAAATGGAACTATGCGTAGCCCATGGGTCGTGGCGTGGCTCTAAGCGCAGAGGCACAACCCTGGCCAGTCGTTGACGCGGCTGGTCACGACAGCCTGGCCAAAATACCCGGGAACATGTGGCGTGCACTGCGTGAACCGAACGCAAACGCTGGAATCTGTCCGAGTCTGTCTCCGCCATGGCGACATGACATGGGCGCATACCTCCGACCCCACAAGGTGTCTCATACCCTACTGTACCCTCTCCTACCTTATTCTACCCTCTACCTACCCTCAACTTTACCCTCTACCTACCCTCTACTCTGCCCTCTCATACCCTCTACTCTCTACCCTCTCATTCCCTACTCTACCCCTGCATGCTCAGGACTCCTGCAAAGGTTCATAGCATTTAAAATTGGAGTGCCCTCACAGCCCAGTGCCCTCTCACGCCTTCTTCTAATCCCCTCCCGCCTCCACCCTCACTCGGCCACCCACCCACCCACCCACACCCACCCATACACCTCCCCCCCCTTCTCATCCCCCTCGCCCCCAGCCCAGTGCCCTTCCCCCCCCTCCTTCTCATCCCCCCCGCCCCCTCCCCCCCCCCCTCCCCCCCCCCCCCCCGCCCTCTCGTCCCCCCCCTCCCCCCTTCACCTCCCCAGGACCAGTGAGATAATCCAGGACCAGAGAGACCAAGCCACAATTCTGTCCAGCGTCCAGAAAAGAGCGGGGGCCCATTCAGGAGGAGGACCCCAACGTCCCCAAGTAGGCAGGATGAAAAAGCCTGTAACTGCTGCAGTAGGTAAGAGATGATTGATATGCCGAAAGTAGCTGAGATAGCATATAACTAGGGGTAAGTAGCTGGTAGTAGCTGAGATAGCATATAACTAGGGGTAAGTAGCTGGTAGTAGCTGAGATAGCATATAACTAGGGGTAAGTAGCTGGTAGTAGCTGAGATAGCATATAACTAGGGGTAGTAGCTGAGATAGCATTTAACTAGGGGAAAGTAGCGGAAGATAGCATATAACTAGGGGTCGGCTTTGTTATGTAATATTAGTGAATAAATAATATTACAGAATATTATGTAATATTAGTCGGACAAGCCATCTCACCAGAATTTCGAATTTATTTGAAAAACTAATATTACTGTGACACTACAGGGCGCATACCTGCTTTGTGCATTCTGTTGCATTGCCTGTTCTTGTTTGCAACTGAAATGTATGCCACAGTTTGCATGATATGAGCGCCTTGGGCACAGGGTACTGAATTTTGTCAAATTGGTCAGCGCTTAAAGCGCACAAACATCAAATTGGCCAGCGCTTTGAAGTGCAAAAAGCGCAAAAACTGCGCGCTGCGCCCACAGGGGGTTGAAAAACTATGCGAAACGCGCAGTGGGGCTCAAAAAGTGTGCGCAAAATTGCGCTGCAGCGCGCGCTTTGTAGTACCCTGCTTGGGCACATAACTGTTTTGTTCATTCTGCATGTTGCACTGCCTTATCTTGCTTGCAACCTGAATGTATGTTACAGTGGGGCATTGTTGATGAGACTGCCATGTGCTGCGTTAACCCTTTACACCATGGGCAGCAGATGACTAGGAAAGGTCTTATCAATGGGAGCACCTCAGGAACCTCTCATCTTTGAATTTTCGTTTGGTCGAGAGTCCGTATCTCCCACCGCTCCTAAGTGCGCCTACTCTTTTGTAGGGGTGGCAATGCCATTCGAACTGAATCCTCGGTGCCGTTGGTTTGTGTAGGGAGACCCACCTCCTGGGGTGGAATATCTTTCACGACCAAAAATCAAACAAAAAACTTGCAGCAAAGGCAAAGGGCTTTAAAAGACTGGGGCACCAATTTCCAAATATTATTCTTGTACACACCGCAAATTCAAATATTATTTTTGTTAGCACCGCAATTTCAAAATATCATTCTTGTACACACCACAATTTCAAAGTGTTATTCTCGGACACTCCACAATTTCAAAGTATTATTCTTGTACACAACACAATTTCAAAGTGTTATTCTCGGACACTCTACAAATTCAAAATATTCATCTCGTACACTCCACAAGTTCAAAATATTCTTCTCTAACTATTGATTCTTCTTTTCAGAAGTCAAACTTATATCCCTAGTACCCATTGCTCAGAAATAAATTTGTATGTGTTACCCCCCCCACACACACACACACACACCCACCCACCCACCCACACCCACACACACACATACTTACACAAATACACACATACTCACACATGCACACACCATTCCCCCTTGAAACACTTTGGTGCACCAGATGCACTTTCCAGTACCTTGAAACACTTGCCTGTTCCTTGCTACTCTTTTCTTTACTTTTTCACACTTCTACTGCATCATATGCTGACATGTTCATTCCTAGCACTCAGGCCTAGCACTCATGCACTAACTTTTTGCTACTTGATACACTTTTTTTACCTTGCCACTCTTTTCTTTACCGTTATACACTTTTGTGTACCAGACTCTGACATGTTCATTCCTAACACTCAGGCCACTTGTGCTACACTTTTCTGTACCTTGATACACTTTTTTTTGCCTTGATACACTTTTCTCTACTGTTATACACTATTGTGTACCAGACTCTGACATGTTCATTCCTACAACTCGGGCCACTGGTGTTACACTTTTCTGTACCTTGATACACTTTTTGTTTGCCTTGATACACTTTTCTTTATCATGATACACGTTTTCTGCACCAGATGTCAACACGATCATTCCTAGCACTCGGGCCAGACGCTCCACACGATCCCAAGCCAAAGATTCAGCTACAGACGTAGCCGCAGTTAAAGAGGCCAAGCCACCTATGGTCGCCAGGGCAGCTAGAAGCAAGGCTGCTTTGCCAGGAGAAGTATTGACTGGGTCAGGGACAGCTGTATATCAGGAGGCCAAGCCACCTGCGGTCGCCAAGGCAACAAAAAGCAAGGCTCCTGCTGCTGCGAGGACTGGGAGGGGGAAAAGCAAGGCTTCATTGGAAGGAGAGGTAGCGACTGGGTCAGAGACAGCTGTAGATGAGGAGGCCAAGCCACCTGCGTTTGTCAAGGAAGCTAAAAGCAAGGCTCCTGCTGCTGCGAGGACTGGGAGGGGGAAAAGCAAGGCTTCGTTGGAAGGAGAGGTAGCAACTGGGCCTGAGGCAGTAGCTGTAGACGAGGAGACCAAGCCACCTGTGGTTAGCAAGGCAGCAGCCACAGGCAAGGCTGCTCCAAAGCCTGCGAGGGGAAAGAGGGCACTTGCTGTGGATGAGGAGACCAAGCCACCTGTGGTCGACACGGCCGCAGCCACAGGCAAGGCTGCTGCAAAGCCTATTAGGGGCAAGAGGGCACAGGCTGTGGATGAGGAGACCAAGCCACCTGTGGTCGACACGGCCGCTGCCACAGGCAAGGCTGCTGCAAAGCCTGCGAGGGGAAAGAGGGCACTTGCTGAGGAAGACAGTGAGAGGAAGGAATGCAGCAAGACTACGCTACAAGGAGAGATGGAGACTGAAACAGAGGAAGCGGCTGATCAGCTGATTGCCAAGGTGCCCGCAGGAGTCAAGGCAACAAAAAGCAAGGCTGCTGCAAAGCCTACGAGGGGCAAGAGGGCACTTGCTGTGGATGAAGGTGGAATGAAGGAATGCAGCAAGAAAAACAGAGGAGAAAACAGCGTGGAAAACGGCAAGGAGCACAGTGATGAAGCTATGAAGACAAACAGAGGAGAAAACAGCGAGGGAAACGGCAAGGAGCACAGTGATGAAGCTATGAAGATCAACAGCATGGAAAGCAGACAAGAGAGCAGTGCTACAGTTCCCCCTAGGGTTGGTGGCGAGCTCCTCATTGACCTTGGCCCACTTGTCCCTGGAATTGTGGTCAAGCGCCCTTCAGCCACATTGCGTAGCCCTTACGTTGCGGACATAGAACTTGAAGATGGTAAGTTAATGTCTCTAGTTTGGTTGGTGGTGAGCTCCCCATTAATCTTGGCCCACTTGGCCCCCCGGTAGCTGTGATCAAGTGCCCTTCAGCAACACTGCGTAGCCCTTCCGTTGCGGACATAGAACTGGAAGATGGTAAGTTAATGTCACCCATTTGGTAGTTGGTAAGCTCCTCATTGATCTTGGCCCACTTTCCCCGGTATCTGTGGTGAAGCGCCCTTCGGCAACATTGCGTAGCCCTTAAGTTGCGGACTTAGAACTGGAAGACGGTAAGTTAATGTCACTCAGTTGATTGGTAGTGAGCTCCTCATTGATCTTGGCCCACTTGTCCCCAAAACTGTGATCAAGTGCCCTTCGGCAACACTGCGTGGCCCTTCCGTTGCGGACATAGAACTTGAAGATGGTAAGTGAATGGTCAAGCGTCCTTTGACAGCATCACGTAGCCCTTACTTTGCGGACATAGAACTTGTAGATGGTAAGTTAATGTCTCCAGTTTGGTTGGTGGTGAGCTCCCCATTGATCTTGGCCCACTTGTCCCTGGAATTGTGGTCAAGCGCCCTTCAGCCACATTGCGCAGCCCTTACGTTGCGGACATAGAACTTGAAGATGGTAAGTTAATGTCACGCATTTGATTGGTGGTGAGCTCCTCATTGATCTTGGCCCACTTGGCCCTGTAACAGTGATCAAGCGCCCTCCGGCAACATTGCGCAGCCCTTTCGTTGCGGACATAGAACTTGAAGATGGGAAGTTAATGTCACGCATTTGGTTGGTGGTGAATCTCCCCATTGATCTTGGCCCACTTTCCTCATTAACTGTGGTCAAGCGTCCTTCGGCACCATCGCTTAGCCCTTACGTTGCTGACTTAGAATTTGAAGACGGTAAGTTAATGTCACGCATTTGGTTGGTGGTTAGCTCTCCATTGATCTTGGCCCACTTTCCCGGGTAACTGTGGTCAAGCGCCCTTCAGAAACATTGCGCAGCCCTTCCGTTGCGGACATAGAACTTGAAGATGGTAAGTGAATGGTCAAGCGTCCTTCGACAACATCACGTAGCCCTTACGCTGCGGACATAGAACTTGTAGATTGTAAGTTAATGTCACTCATTTAATTGGTGGTGAGCTCCTTATTTATCTTGGCCCACTTGTCCCGGGAACTGTGGTCAAGCGCCCTTCGGCAACATTGCGTAGCCCTTACGTTGCGGACTTAGAACTTAAAGACGGTAAGTTAATGTCACTCAGTTGGTTTAATGTTACACTCTTTTGTAATGTAATGATAACGCCTGGTGGGGCATGGTATTGAAGGAGACCTGTTTTACGGCCTTAGAGAATAAGCTGCTGCTTTAATACCTGGACAGTGCTACCATCGCGGTTGACAGTGACCATGGACACTAATTTGCTCCCGTAGAGATTCGAACCTAGCACCTTCCTCAGTCCAGCGAAATGATTGAACCATAGAACCAGGATTCTTGCAAATACAAATTCAAATTCAAATAATGATAATGAATTAAAACTCAAATGCAAATACAAATAGAAATATAAATTCAAATAATTAAAAGTAATAACAAATACAAATGCAAATACAAATAGAAATAAAAATTCAAATAATTAGAAATAAAAATCCTATATTTCCTGGTACCATTGTTCTGGCCCACTCTCCGTCTCTTGGTTGCGCTGGCATGATTAGCCCACCCACCATTCACCACCACCCACAAAATCAAATAGAAATAAAAACCCAAATAACAAAAAAACACAAATCAGACAATTGCAAATAATTACAAATCCAAATGAAAATTCAAGTAGTTTAAAATAATTACAAATCCAAATGACAATTCAAGTAGTTTAAAATATTACAAATATGAGATACAAATACAAGTACAAAAACAAATCAAGTAGTTTAAAACAATTACAAATACAAATACGAAAACAAATCAAATAGTTTAAAATTATTACAAATACAAATACAACTCCTATATTTTCAGGTACCATTGTTCTGGCCCACTCTCCGTCTCTTGATTGCGCTGGCATGATTAGCCCACCCACCATTCACCACCACCCACAAAATCAAATACAAATACAAATTATATATTTCCAGGTACCATTGTTCTGGCCCACTCTCCGTCTCTCGGTTGCGCTGGCATGATTATCCCAGGGAAGAAGGTGTACATGAGTGTCAGTGCTCCTAAGAAAGCAACCAAAGCAGGTGTGTGAGGTGATGATGTTATTATGGTGGTGGTGGTGGAGGTGGTGGTGAAGGTGGTGGTAGTGGCTAGCCCTTCCTATCACGTTTGGGCAAGTCCCTATATCCTATTGGGCCTACCCCTGGACTGCAACATACCACCTGGTGGGGTAGGGTGGTGTGGGGGGGGGGGGGGGGGGAGGGGGGGGGAGGCATGATTATCCCAGGGAAGAAGGTGTAAATGAGTGTCAGTGCTCTCAAGAAAGAAACCAAAGCAGGTGTGTGAGGTGATGATGTTGTTATTGTGGTAGTGCTGGTGGTGTGTGTGTGGGGTGGGGGGGGGGGGGGGGGGGGGCGGGAATGTGTGTGTGTGTGTGTGTGAGGGGGGGGGGGGGGGGGGGGGGGGGTAGGCATGATTATCCCAGGGAAGAAGGTGTACATGAGTGTCAGTGCTCCTAAGAAAGCAACCAAATCAGGTGTGTGAGGTGTTGATGCTGTTATTGTGGTGGTCGTGGTGTGTGTGTGGGTTGGTGGTGGTTTTGATGCTGTTATTGTGGTGGTGTGTGTGTGTGTGTGTGTGGTGGTGGGTGGTGGGGGGGGGGGGCATGATAGCCCAGGGAAGAAGGTGTAACTGAGTTTCAGTGATCTGAAGAAAGCAACCAAAGCATGTGTTGTTGTCATTATTGTCGTTATTGTCGTTGTAATTTCTGTTGTTGTAATTGTTGTTGTTGTTGTTGTTGTTGTTGTTCTTCTTATTTTTTGAAATTGTTATTGTTGTTGTTGTTGCTGTATTTTGTTGTAATTTTTGTTATTTGTGTTGTTATTTTGTTGTTATTTTTTGTGTTGTTATTATTATTATTGTTGTTGTTGTTCATTATAATGTTGTTGTTATTGTTGTTGTTGTTGTTGTTGTTGTTGTTTTTGGTGTTGTTTGAATTGTAATTGTTGTTGTTGTTGTTGTTGTTGTTGTAATTTGGTTGTTGTTGTTGTTGTTGCTATTTTTGATGTTCTTGTTGTTGTTGATTTTATCTTTGTTGTAGTTGTAGTTGGTGTTGGTGTTGTAATTGTTGTTATTGTTGTTGTTGTTGTTGTTGTTGTTGTTGTTGTTGTAATTGTCGTTGTTGTTGTCATTATTTTTGACGTTGTCGTTGTTGTTCTTGTTGTTCTTGTTGTTGTTGTTGTTGCTGTTGTTGTTGTAGTAGTTGTTGGTGGTGTTGTGTTGGTTCACAGGGTTCACGGTTTAGGGTTCTTAAATAACCACTGATTGAACACAGAGTTTTGGCGGAGCCCCCTCTTCAAGGAGGCGGGAGCCCCCAGTGTTACACATTTGCCCGTCCAACCGACCATCCATCTGATCGTGATGAAGCCCGACACGTCAGCCAACGGCCTCGTAACTGACTCGCTTCCTTTGCCACCTGTCGCTCCCTCGCGATCACTCTCCGCCAATTTTTAGCGTCGCAGGCGACACTGCATCGAACTTGTCATTTTTATTTTTATTTTGATATTAAATACTGATCTTTGTATCTGGTGCATGTGCCTTCAGGAACAGAGGAGAAGTGGGGTGCTCTCATGCTATTAGGTTTGTGGCCAAGGAACCACACATACACACACATTATGATTTATGACATACACACACACAAACACACCTGCCGTACCCCATTATAAAGTCCACGCCATCCCCTTCCTCTCGCACCGACCATCCTTGCGCCCACCTCATCCACATGAATCTAATTATGCTCTCTCTTAGACATGGACAGCTGCCCCCCCCCCCCTCCCCCCCACCCCACCCCACCCCCCCCACCACCCACACACACACACACACCACCCCCACCCACCACACACACTCCACAAATGGAATTCCAATTATGCTCTCTCTTGGACATGGACAGCTGCCCCCCCCCACACACACCACCCCTCCCCCCCACACCACCCCACCCCACCCACACACACACCACACACACACACACACCACCCCCACCCACCACACACTCCACACACACACACACACCACCCCCACCCACCACACACACCACATATGGAATTCCAATTATGCTCTCTCTTGGACATGTTCCTCCAGGAACAGAGGAGAAAGTGAGATGCTCTCATGCTGTTAGGTTTGAGGCCAAGGAAACACACATACACACACACACACCACCCCCACCCACCACGCACACCACATATGGAATTCCAATTATGCTCTCTCTTGGACATGTGCCCTCAGTAACAGAAGGAAAAGTTAGATGCTCGCATGCTATTAGGCTTGTTTGTTTGTTTGTTTGTTTGTTTGTTTGCCCTATTGTTTCTTTCATTATTTGTTTTATGTGTTGAAGCCTACCACGAGCCCGCCTCCCCTACCCACCTACCCACCCACCCACCATAAGCTCCTACCCACCATAAGCCCCCACCCCACACCCACCCATGCCTTGGGTGAGCCTTCAGGAACAGAGGAGAAAGCCAGGTGCTCGCATGCTGTTAGACCTGTTTGTTTGTTTGTCCTATACTTTTTTTTGTTATTTGTTTTGTGTGTTAAAGCCTATCACGAGCCCGCCTCCCCAACCCACCTACCTACCCACCCACCATAACCCCACACCCCACACCCACCCATGCCTTGGGTGGGACTTTAGGAGCAGAGGAGAAAGCGAGGTGCTCGCATGCTGTTAGGCTTGTTTGCTTGTTTGCTTGTCGTATAGTTGTTTTCGTTATTTTTGTGTGTGTTAAAGCCCACCACGAACCCGCCTCCCCTACCCACCCACCCACCCACCGACCATAAGCCCCCACCCACCACCCTACCCACCAACCATGCGCCCACATCCCACACCCCGCCCCCCTTAAAGGAGCAGAGGACAAAGCGAGGTGCTCGCATGCTGTTAGGCTTGTTTGTTTGTTTGTCCAATACTTTCTTTTATTATCTGTTTTGTGTGTTATAGCCTACCACGAGCGCGCCTCCCCTACCCACCTACCCACCCACCCCACCCACCTACCCACCGACCCACCCACCCACCCAACCTACCCACCTACCCACCC